>CAAKHB010000625.1:2466-38907 GCA_901007665.1 Aeoliscus strigatus
TGCCTGTGTTACACACACACACACACACACACACACAGTCACTCTGCACATGATACTAAATCTGCATCTTCACGCGGTCCAGTATCACAGCACGCATCTGCCGTCACGTGGAAGTGCTTGTTCCGACATTAGTGACGTCTCCATGACAGCAGTTGAAATAAATAAATACCGTCTCTGTCACACACACACACACACACACACACCTCCTTTCTTCCTGTGCTGAGATTGATTCACGTTTGTTTCCCGTTATCACGGGCCGCTCAGACAGGCCTGTTATGATAGCTCAGGGAAAGTGGGACGGAGGTGGCAGCAGGAGCATGATGGAGAAGAGCTTCTTATCACCGATGGAGAGATCAATCATTCTTACTGTGTGTGTGTGTGTGTGTGTGTACATGGTGGTGTCCTTTCCTTGGAAGCTTAACAGTTCTGCTAAGATTTAAGGTGTTTGAGGTTTTCGCTGATAAAAACACCCATGTATTATTCCATAGTTCAGTATTTTTTTTACCATAAATCTGCTTTGGTCTTCAGATGATGTACTTTTCACTTGAGCCGGCTGCTTGACACATGAAGTATTAGCAGCATTAGCACGTTGTGCATTGAACCCTCGTTCGAGGCTGACCGGAGATCCATGCTGCAAAGGCTTCAGTTGTGGACGTTTTTGAGATCTTTTCTTTTTATTAAACAGATTTTACAAAGTATCTGTCCTCACAAAATCTCTCAAATGAACGCGGGAACAAAAATGCTGCCTAAAAAGCAGCGAAGTCAAATACCAGAGAAAAAGATTTAAAGTATTTCAAGTGTTCATGTCCTTTCATTTTGATGATTATAATTTCCTGAGAAACGGATTTTGGTGTTTCCATTAGCTGTAAGTTACAATCAGCAAGATGAAGAGGAAATAACCACTTGAAATACTGTGTACGTGTAATGTGTAATGTAAAACTTTTTGAGGATATTCTGACATACTGAGATGCACCTGTATTATTAGTAGTAACATATAAAATAAAGATATATATTATAATACACAATAAAAAAATAACATCAAAATATAATTTAAAGAATACTTGTAAATTACTGTTAATTAAATTTCCTGTTTTTTTTTTTTATTCAAATGTATTAAATATGTAGCAAAATATTAAACTAAGTCTTTGTTTCTTCCTGAGGCTGAAGATGAAGCGGTCATTGTGAGCGAGGATGGAGAAGTAGAAGGACTCAGGCACGTGGACGACCTCCTCCACTTCTACGGCAGGTACAGAAGATGTTTGCACGTCTTTCGGCGAACCCCCACCCACCCACCCACACACAACACACCCAAAGTTCACACGTCTAGGCCTACTCCTTTGTCATAAGTTCCTCAGCTGCCCCTCTCCGTGTGAAAGCTGCGATCCGAACGCTCACTATTGCTTTGAGAGCCTCAGCCCAACAAGCAGTTAATCTACGGCGTCTGTCACTGATGACTGATGAGGAGATGCCACATAAGATCCAGACACGTTGTTTAAGTCATATCGATCCTGTAGTTTTTGGGCTGCGGATACATCAAATGGCTCGGTTGTCAGTCGTCTGTAGTCACAGCGGGAAGAAAACCGTACACATATTTTTCTACAGTGGGTGGGAGCAATATGTGTTCATAGTCTGAGTTAGTCGTAGCTCTTCAGTTTTGCAGCAAACGAAAAATACAATCATCAGGCGTTTTGTCTCCTTGAATGTTAACGTCCGCAGGGGGCTGTGTTATTTGTTGCCAATACTCTTTGTTCATTTAGTGCAGTTGACTCAGTTCCACCTACCTAATGCTGGCAAACCATGATAGCCCACCAGTGGCACATTTGGAGATGCATAATGAAGAGGCAGATGGCCTCTGCTGATGACCGAGGCGTTTGTGCAGAGTGCAATACCTCATCGGACGTACGCTCTTGCTTTGCTAATTGAATTTTTTTTTTAGAAGATTTTGTAGTTGCTTTAGGTTCGACAGGATTTATCCGCCTTTATTTTGTCTGTTTTAGACAAAAATGTTGAGTAAGAGAAAAATCGTTCTTTGGTCATGGTCATGTCACATTGAAACTTGAATGGAAAAGAATTAAAACCTTCAGGAGATCGTTTTCAGTCAGAATTCTCATAAAGGTATTTATCTTTGCTGTTATTATTCATTCACTATATTATTGCTGCCATCACAGACAAACATGGTGATGGAACTTCACATGTTGTGTGTGTGTTTGCACATACACCCTGAGACACAGTGGGTCAAAGGTCAAAGGGTCAACAGTCAAATGATCGTCTTTGTTTGAACACGTGCAGTTCATCCCAGAGGTCTCAGCTGCAGTAATCACAGTTGTAGTGTGAAACACTTGTAGGAATAACACCTGACCCGGCAGTTTCCACTGCAAACAAATGAGATCGTCTTCTTGTCCAATATTGTTTCTGTCCGTGCCACGCAGCTGTTTATGCAGTCGACAAACATTACTGTGCTGTGAGAGCTGGAGCCAAATGTGGAAGGACACAACTCCCAAGGGTGATTTGTTTAACTTTGAAAGGTTCTTTGGTTTGTGTTAGACTCGCTGGGAGCTACGCAGCAGTGGATCATCGAGGCCGTTCTCCCAAGCGGGTGTAGCAGCCGACAGCGTCTGGATGATGTGCGTGGGTAGAGGAGGAAGGAAGAAGATAACCCCACCAGGGACTGAATGACAGTCCTCATTTACACAGAAGCAAGCGGGCCCGCCACTTAACAACACAGAAAGGCAAAAGTCTCTCTCTTCTCAAGTCTCAGGAGTTTAACGCTGTTCACTAACCAGCAGTGAATGAATTATATGTATCTCATGAATCACATTAGAGTCCCTTTAATCCTCTAAAGAGAGGCACTCGGGAGGATGAGGTTGCAGATGCGGAAACACAAGCAAAAGAGGTGGTTGACGGAGAGAACGCGGGTGGGGAGGAGGGGCTGGAGCCGAACCAGGTACGAGCGAAGATACGAGCTGTCCTGTGAGCTGTCAGTCTGCACAGCTGGATGTCGCCTTTTCCCTATGGGGTTATGCGTAAAGAGAGCATAGCTAGAGCTGCTCCCTTCATTCCACATCCATCCCTCCTAATCCAGCCTAAGCACTTAACCAAAGATCACCTGAGTCTGTGGGGATCAAAGCCATTTCAGCGAAAATAAGAGAAGTCTTGAGGAGGGAAAAGCTGATGTAACAAGAAGAGGTAGATTAGCATTAAAGACTTGACAGACACAAAAGAGGAAAAGTTGCCAAGGCGTCTTTATGGAGAATCACAGTGCATCTTCACTGCTGCAGGTATATCTACCTACGTAAGTACCAGCAAAGAAACCTGGTGTTCATTTCATTCCAGTCTTGAACTGTAAAGGTTCATGCTCACTTTTTAAAAGAAAAGATGAGCTGTTTTGACTGCTCGGATTAAAATGACGGTGTATTGTCGCTCATCCGTCCCTTCCTCTGCTCGCAGCCGGCTGCAGCTCCCCTGAGTCCGATTTCACACCGCTCACTAATGTATTTTGACAACTGCTTCAGCTGCTCGCCTCTTGGCTGGCCGCGCCCCGCTTCAATAATGAATCCTTTGTAATAGCCACAGAAATAACGCACACGGCAGCGAAACGGACAGAATCGAACGACGACTCGCTCCTCAGACATCGGTGAGTGACCAGACGAACGAAAATCCACTCGTGGGTTCATCCAGTCACTGCTGACGGCGTAATCCATGAATCTTCCACCTTACTGAAACAACACATTTAGTCGTGCAACGAGTCAGTAGGCACTATTAAATAACTGTTAACTGCCCCCTTTTGTCGCTCGTGCCAGCTGATTTTTCCTGACTTCCTCTTACTTTTGAACATGCCGTCGTCATCGACTGAGGCCTGTAAATTTTTGTGGCTCAAAATAGAATGAAGTCACACGCATGTGGCTGATTATTATTCAGATTATTTATTCATTAAAGCTAGCTGCTCTGGAGGATTTTATTTAAAAAATGTATTTGATTTATTAATTCAGTGAAATAATATTGAATATTTTTGTCCTTTTTAACGTGTACAATGTTTCTCAACATATGTTTCTCTTACTTCCATTCACCTATTTTCATGCAAAAGACATGGAAAAGAAGATAAGAAACACACTAAGCAGACAGAAGAGTGACATTTATTCAGGCGTGCTGGGCTCATCATAGCAAGGTCATTTGTCTCCCTTTGAATGTAGCACAGCAGCGTTCTGACGGGGCCTGAGGTGCTGGAAGCTGATAGGGAGGGCTGAGTGATACCGCCGCTGATAAGATGGATCATTATCTACAGTCGCACCCGTTGATGGTCAAAATCAATGGCAGGAAGAGATGAAATGTCTCCCGCCACAGCACAAAGTCGACCTCATCCAACGCTGTTTCTCAACTTTCCGATTCCGCCGGTTGAAAAGATAATGTATGCGGTGTTTTCACAATGTGCAGTCGGGCGAGACTTCTCTTTCTCTCCTTCGGCGTCCCGCCAGATTGAAAATCACGCCGCACTGTTTTAGGAGATAAAACATACAACAGTGCATCAGCATTCTCCTCCATCAGTGTCTGGGGGTGTCTGCGGCGACAGGTACAGCAGTAACCAATTTGGTGTTTCAGTCCATATTCTCGGACACTTTGATGACTTTTGACACCGCATCAAAGACTTTGTGGAGGACAGAAAAAGGGAGAGAAGGCGGCAAATTGCCGGGAATTAGCCAACATGAAACAAGGGGGCAGATCTCACAGCGCCATCATCATCTGACCGACAGCCCCCCGGACTCGGAGTGGGCTCATTATGGGATGATGAGTGATGACGCTATTTTGTTGCTGCGCTCAAACCTCCTTAGAGAGTCGCGTCAAACTTACAAAACACATCTGAGCAACATTTCGTCTGTTTCTTTGAAAACAGGCGTTGAAAGGACACAACAGCAGCACCGGGTGGGGGGTTTTGAAGAGTGCTTAAAAGAAGATTCTAGATGAAAAGCATGGGTGGCGTACAGATAATTTGCAGCAGTCGCAGTAATTACCGCAGCTCTTTGGTGACACCACATATCTGATATTTGGCGAATCGTTTTCACTTCAGTTGATTTTGAACGAAGCTGCGAGGAAAACAAGCACGGCGCGTACGGGGGGAAACAAGTTAAACGCTGGAGAGAATGAGACTTCCCAGCGTGTGATACTGACGGGTTCGTCCACTTGCTCCGTTTCCTGGCGTAAGCGTTACAGAAGAGGCTAAACAGCTCAAAGATTTGGAGCATGCTGACGCCATATATTCTCCCTAAGATCCTTAGTGGCAGAGCGGAAATGGGACTAAAGCAGGTCACTGCCATTGGATTTATCTGTCAGGAGTTACAGCGAGGCGCTGTTGAGCAGCAGGAAAGAGAAAAGCTGGAGCATCACGTTTGAAGTGACATTACCGGTTCCTACTTCACCACCGAGCAGTGGCTTGTTGTGATGAGGAACAGTTTTAGTGTGTAATGGAACAATATATTTTTAAATCAGGTGACGTGATTTGATACAATCTGATAGTATTCCTTCTGTCGTTTTACTGTATTAACATTTGATCAGAGTTGTATGTAGAGAGAGAGAGAGAGACGGACGGCGTGATCAGCACCACAACACAAATCAGGTTCGTAACTGTGAGAATGGGCCCTTAGCGTGTTTCTGATGCACTCGTATGATTTAAATCCAAACAGATGTCTGAGTAGTCATGTCAGTTATTTGTTCCACACCTTGGACGAATGGTGTCCAACCGAAGCCATCGTCTTCTGCTGTGTTGTGTTGTGTGCTCAGTGAATGTCACAACACACCTGATTATCTGGATATTACTGATCTGTTTTTTTACTGGTTTTCGTTGTCGTATTGTTTTAGCTGGTTGACCCAGAAAGTAGCTTTGCAGTATTCCATTGTACTGATGATAATATTCCATGACAAACTTGTTGATTATCTCGGGGTGGGTTCAGTTCATTTCTGTTTTATATACAGTAGCCCAGTTATATAAATCATAACAATCTATAGCACGTGTGTGTTCTATCCCCGATGCACATGTTTATGATGAATGAGTGTATCATTGCAAACACTCGTGGGACGGACCTTTGGAAGTTTGTGCAGGGACCTGATAAAGCTGCAGGTTTACGTCTGAGAACAGACTGAACTGAATGAGCTGCTGGGAGAGCTGGAGTAAACCTCAGGTGCTCCTCCTCCCTCCCATCAGTCTTTATCCCAGCGGACAGGCGGAGCGGGCTGGTTAGTGGGAACAGCGAGGAGACTCATTAGAGTGATCTTCTCGTCCGGTGATCACGTTCAGCCCTGCTGACCAGTGCGCTTGTCTTTGAAGAGATGGAGCTAATCTCAGAGCGGGAACATGGTCAACCCGGGTTACCCTGCTAATGAGGAAAGGGCCAGGAGGAAGTTCACGCCGCTGCGCTGGGAAGCTGCATTAGGTTGGAAATGAAACCCTGTGAACGGATCTTTTCAAGCACTCGACCAGCACGTCGTCCAATGCGGTGGTGAACTCAGTACGACGACAACACGCTCCTCTGTCGCGACGCCCCTGGTTCATTCCATAGCAACACGCTGTCACTCCCCTTCCATCAGCCATTGGTCTGATGTTTTCTAACTCAACCTACGAGCAGGTTGTGGAGCTTATTGACTGTTGGACTCAGTAGGTTTCAAAGGGGATTTTTCAGTTTCAGCATGTCACATTTTCATGTTCTCAAAAGTGCAAACAAAGTTTGATTGATTGATGAATGGACACGGCAGAATTTGCAGAAATAACCTTCTCAATATGTTTAATATTAGGCTTACCCTTTAATAGTTTATAGTTTGACTTTATTTGTTTTTTTTGCTGTCAGTGGTTTCCCCCCCCCCCTCTGCAAGCAAGGTTTAAGGTCAGTCCAGACCAAGACGATAAAGCTCAATGGAAGAGTTGCAGTGGGCAGAACGGTTCGGTGACATCCCAGCACCAGACGTCGCAGAGGATTTTACCTGTTCAGTCGCTGGTAATGGTTGCAGACCTTTGCTGATGTTGACAGTGGTTTTTACGTGAGGTCCCAGCTCGGCGCCTCAGCGTGACCTGGACCGTTGCTGAGGGTTCCATCGCAGGTGGATGCGATGACTTTGGACGTCACCTGCTCCGTCCCACCTGACTGATGTTTGTTAGAATCATGTTGAAGACGACCGTTGTGGGTGAGTGGAGGACACAAACGCTCAGGACAGCGCCACTGTGTCTGCAGACAATCGTAACATGTAACTTACTTGTTTACTTACTTGGCCGAAATTGATGGTCGAGAGATGAAATAACGATTCAATGCGAGCGCTTGTCTTTGTTGTAATATATTCTGCTGAAGGAATAAGTGTCATGGAGCGCCCAAAGCAGAGTTCTGCTCTTGTTCAAAGAAGTAAAGCAATCACTGAGGGTTTATAGTCATCAACAGAAAGGGGGCGTTTGTAAGTTCAGACAGTTCAGCAGGTTGAGTTTGAAGCGGTTCCTGTTTCCACTGAAGCACAAAGTGCTTGTAGGCGATTGCCCTTTCCGCCAGACACATCAGTCCCATCTTTTAAGAAAACAGCTCCTTTCTAGGTATTCAGGTATCGAGGCACACTACAACAGGAACTGTTACTTCCTCAGAATCGTGAGCAACATGAAGATTGTTTCATAATAATGATTCCAAAAACAACACTTAAAATCATCACACTTCCATCAGACTGGCACGAATTGAAAACACAATCGGTGCGTTCATCTTTTTCACATGCTCCAGAACTCGTTGCTAAAGAGTTTTGTGTCTGTTTAAAACGGGTTGTCCTTCCCCGGTCCTGGTGGATCGACATCTAATTCTGATCAGCAGCTCATCATCAGGTTCCTGATGACTGTTGATTGGAATCAGGTGTGTAGAAGCAGGTGACGTCTAGAACCCACAGGACTGTGGGTCCAGAGGTCCAAACACAAAACGGTCATGACTGCAAAGGGTATAGGCTGAGGCATAATGCATATGTTTTCCTAAACGAAGCTCCCCACCAAAACATACAACCTCTTATTTATTTAATATAAATACATTTTGTATTATTATTAATATTTATTTGTTGGTTTAAATTTTTAAAAATGGCCACTTATTTGAAAATCAATGAGTTACATATTCTTCATTCCAAAGTGTAACCCAACAACAGACATACATTTCCTGTGAATCTCCTTTTTAGCTTTCGGGGCCATAAACAAAAAGAAAATAATCCTCGTTCCATATGTGGATCTGATTGTTTCAGACCGATTCATCTCAAATCTCTAATGCAACCCTTCCAATCTGTTGAAACAGGAGCAAATACCAACTGATCTATGCACCTGAACCTTCCCACAACATCTGAACTCGTACGTCTTGTTTTATGTGTGTTATTCCTGCGCCTGCTGCCCACACACACTCATGCTGAGCAACAATCCATATTTACCTTTTCCTTTGGTGCTTTTTGTACCTTTGAGACAGCTTGGGGCCTGCCTTTGTCTCCCTCCGCTCCCGGAAGAAGCGAGACAGACTCAGCCTTCTATCCTAGCGCTACCTGCACCGTGTTTACAAAGAGGCAGTGTAGCACAAGTCACATCCCCAGGGGAGGGAAACTGGGGGTAAAAGGAAGAAAAGCAGGAAGGTGCGAGATTAAAGCACAGCGTAATGATATGAGGGTGAGGAGGAGTGGAGGGGGTTGTGAGACCTGACATATTCATAAATGCGCTGAATTCCCTGCTGCTGCCTTCTATATGGAGATCAGACGCGTGCGCCGATAACAAGGCAATGTCAAAACCGCTTTAAACAACCACCCGCGAAAAACAAGAGGTTGGAAATGATCAGACGAGGGTATTCTTGCCTGCACATACTTCAGAGACGAAAGGAGTGAGGAGCGCCAGCAGTTGGAATGACGTAAAACGAGCTGGAGGGGCGATGTTGCCGAGGTAGAAGTGCGCAGCGCTCCAATCCGAGCAGCTGCAGCTCTGCCTCAAACTCAACTCGGGCTTAAATGTCTAACAAGGACAACAGCAGCCTGCACAGCTCTGCACTTTGATTAAAGCGAAGTGAGCACATCCTGTAATCCTTGAATCCTTTTCAGTCGCGGTGAGATTTAAGTGAGAATGATTTCCTCTCAGCACTGAGATTTGCAGCGTGCTCGCTCTTTGTTTGGGATGACATTTCAATGGTTATTCAATCATTCTTTACATTTGTCACAGCTGGCATTTTGGGGTTTTATCAAACTGCCTGAAAGTCTCTCCAGTCACCCAAAGTTAATGTGTGTGTGTGTGATGTGGAACCACACACACACACTCTGATTACATATTCGATGACATGCTATTACCAACAGGAGCAGAACCTGTATTGTTGCTTCCAAGTGCCGCTTGTTGACTCACTCTCCAGGCATGTGCGTCACCATGGCGATACACAGACACTGATCTCCTCTGAAATGCGTATTAGCGGTTCCTCCTCCCTGTAGATGCGGCGTGCTAATTACTCTGCCACAGTAACATGACAGGAGGACTAACAGAGCCTTCGCTTCAGCTTCAGACACGGGCGGGCTTTGTGATTTATGACGCCCCACTGGAGCGTTGGAAGCATCTGTGTGTGGGGGAGCCACACAGCACAATTCTGTTTTGGTAAATGTTGGCGTGTCTGAGTCATGAAGCTGTTGCACTCGTGGGTCTGGCAGCTTTTTGAGTGACTGGAGGGTTTAGGTCGGGGACGAGGACGGGACGCTGAAGCCTCTGGAGTCTGCTCTGTCACGTCTGCGTGTGTGTGTGAGTGCATGCATGTGTGTGCATGCATCTGTGTGTGTCTGTCTGTGTGTGTGTGCAGCTGAGTAGACAGCTGACTGAAGTCTGAAACTGTTCTATATAATAAATGAGCTTGACTCCCTGACATCGTTCTAAACTCCGTTAACCGTTTAGCGCCGCACTCACAGGGATGTAATTAACCAGAATGTGATCAGCACGCAAACGGGGGATACGTTTTCAAACAGAATTAACAGTGTGAGCGAGGAACGCAGCGCTGTCGTGTCTGTGCCCCCCGGACCCGACGCCTGCAGCGTCTCAGTGCGTCTGCTCAGGAACAGGTCAACGATGAGCGATTAGCTCCAGTGAAACCGTCACAGAGACTCAGTGTGCTTCACTGTGAAATGTAATTGGCTTCATTTTATTCCTTTGAGTCACGCGCTTCACTCGTCCCTGACCAGAAAAGAAACAAATCAAACAAGAGCAGAATCGCTTTACTTTGTCTCTAGGTTTGAATTATTGTAAATATATTTCCTGAAACCAGAAATTCAAGATATTTTCACAATAAGAGAAATAAATATGAACGGCTTTGCATTCGAGTGAAATGGACCAAAGGCTACGACATGAAACGGTGACGGATCAAATCTCCTTTCCATCTCTGGATCCAGGCCCATTAATCAGCGAGTCGTCCATGAGAAGAGCAGACACAAAGAAGTGTGGGTCAGTGAGGGAACAAACCAACTGTGAGCGTGTGCTGCAGCAGTAGGTACAAGTGGCATCCGACCTGGCCGGTCTTTGAGGTTGTTTCTAACCAGGCACAGAAGAAGAGGAAGGAGGTTGGCGTCATACGGTCGTGCTGCACGGTCCTGTAGATCATCAGAAGGAACTGAGGGGGTTTACACAGCTGCAGGTTCCTGAGGTTGTTCCAGAAGATGGTGTGTAAGATGAACGCTGTTTAGATCCAACTCTGAGGACACAGTGGACCCATCCAGGGTCCTAGGTCTGGATGCTTGATGAGGAGCAGGAGCTCAGTCCCTAAACAGTTTGAATTTCTCACCGTCAGTTCTCGGACAGACAGGAAGGGGCTGAAACTGATGGGATCTGCTGTCGTAGTGTCGGTGAGAAAAGGCATCCCGAAATGTTTGGACGTAATCTGACAGCGAACGCTGTGAGAGGTTACTTGACACTTCTGAGGGAACTAATGACTGAGCCCGTCGTGGTCCCAACTGATCTAGAGTCCTCCAGTAAAAGCCGCCCCCTCCTGACGCCTTGATACTTCCACACATACATTTCGCCGGCACGGGAGGACCTTGTAATACTGCTTGTCTGTGGGTTAATAAAGAAATCCTACGGTCAGAAAGAGACATTTTCTAAGTAAATTATTGGAATTACATGAAGCTGAGGACACTTAAAAGCGGAGAGGGCATGAATATTTTAAAGAGCAATGATTAATCCAGTGGCAAACTGCCCTGCTGGAATGTCTGGGTGTGTGAAGGTAACTTTAACCCTCAAGAAAGACAGATGTGGACGTTTGTCACACAAAGGAAATTTAATCGAGGCTACATCATTAATCTTATAGACGGGTAGAAAGTCTAATACATCCGCCATGAAATATTTGAATGCAGAACAATTAGAGTTCAGCTGTCCATTAGAAGCAACATGCAAAGATGTTCACATCCCTCCCGCAAGTTCACATCGGTCCATCGTCTAATCCTGTTGTTGATACAGACGTCCCAGCTACTTTGAGGATGAGCTTACAGGGTTTGCTGTGAGTTAGTCTCTCGTGCTGTCACTTATACGTATAGCTTAGTCAGAAAGTTCCCAAACATTTTGAAGAGTTGTGGGATTACAGCATTAAACGGCCTAGTGTGTGTGTGTGTGTGTGTGTGTGTTCCTGGATAAGTGTGACAGGCAGAGAGTTCATGCTATTTCATTTTCCCTGATAAATACAGACAGCACTGAGGGCAAACACTATATTGCTCCACACGCTGAAAAACACCACCGGAATCAATTCCACAATTAGCCACTTCAGTGTTTTAATTAAAAAACAACCGTCGCCTTTGAAGAAATCAATTCCAACTAAAGAGGCAAAAAACAGAGAATTCCCTGGCCGGTTCGGCGTCCCCGAGCGCCGTCGATTCAAAGACGCGGCGCTCTCGGGGCCTCTCTTTTGTGCATTGCAGCGTCATGTTTGCGTTACTGTCTCGTCCGTGTTAGCAGAGATTACTTTAATATCTCTTTCGTCGGTTCTCTCACGAGAGGAAAGATATTAAAGAGATATTAATCCGATTGAGCCAAATGTTCCCTTCATTTGTAAATGCATCTGTTTCTAAACTCGTCGGGGGAGGAGATAATGTAGCTCCTTTTTTGGTTTTACAGTAGCAGATATTTTGTATTAAGTGGATGCACAAACATTCACTGATTGTTTATTAGCAGAATGTTGGGAACAATTTTAACTGGAGACAAACAATATGGAGGTTTCAGTCTAGTGGGAGGAGTCAGTTTCCACTGAAACGTCTCCTCAGTCGATTTATTTGACTCCAGAGCAGAACTACAGCATCAAATCAGTGTCATAGTAATTAAAACAATATTGTGGAGGTATTTAACTGTGGTTGACCGAAGCGCCTCAAGCTCAGGTTATAGACGCACTGTGAACTTTGACCTCGAGCTGCATCCGAGTGAACGGATCAATTTCACATGTTGAATTTCCACTCATGATCACAAAGAGTGTTTGTATTGTTCCTGACAAGGCGTCGGTTCCCACGGCTGCTGATCTGCCAGCTTTAATTTCCTTCGACTGTGCTTCCGTCCGTCCGTCCGTCAGTCCTTTTTTTCCACCGGGGGTCTGAGGCCGCCCGCTCAGCTGGACGTGCGGTTTAGTTGTCTTCACATTTCACACACGACCACTTTCTGATGCTGTGATAAACCGGCCTGATGAAAGACTTCAGCTTCAGAGAGGACGAAGACGATGAGCTGAACTTTCAGGATTTAGCAGCGTTTTGTGGAACACCATGTTTCCTGTGTGTGTGTGTGTGTGTGTGTGTGTGTGAGTGTGATTGTCATCCCGCGCGCTGACATTTGTATTTGATCTGTGCAGAATCTGAACATATTGATGTTTTAAAAGGCAGCGGAAGAACAAAAGAGGAAGGGATAGACGGTGAAAAAGAGATGACTTCTCTCATAACCGTCGCATAGATGATCAGAACAAGGCCGAAAGAAAGAAATGTCGGACACATTGTCCCTGTAAAATGTTTTCTACCACCATCTACTGTTCACATGGAGGAGCTGGAAAGTCTCCTTGACTGTCTGTGAGGAAAAACCTTGTTTCAAAGTCGACAGTATATTTATTTTCTGAAGCTCAGATTCAAAGATGACACGTGGGAACGGATACAGACATCTCTGAGTCTAGTGTTCATTAAGAAAGAATTCCAGATGTTTTCTTTGAGCAGACAAAGTACGGGCACAAAATAAATATTTGTTTAAAAAAAAAAAAAGAAAAAAAAAGAAAAGAAGAAGCAATAAATTCCTTTGTGTCGCATCCATTACTGAGGTATGGAGCCTGAAAGCGTGTTTCTTGGGAGGGAACTGATGGCAGCAGCTGAAGGTCTCCATCATTCACCTCCGTGTGGTCCAACTGCTCCATTACCACAGTCGATCAGCCTTTGCCAATAAAACTTTGGGAGAATGCAGAAAAGGATTTCTAAGGTTCCATTTGAGCAGGAATAAATTACTCCCTGTGGCCTTGCTGGTGTCTTGGCTCTATTTGTCATTTTGCATTAAATGTTTTTTTTTTTTTTTTTTTTAGCAGCAGATGGTCGCAGTTTTTTTTTTTTTTTGTTCATCATGACAAAACATTCGCAGTAGTAGAACTCACATACGTTGTGAATTATTTCTGCTCATATGTATTTGTTCGATTCATAAAGCTGCACATTCGTCCCTTTGAGAAGAAAAAAAAAATCTTAACTCGCGAGGTCATGTTTAGCTGTCAGATGTAAAAACAGGCGTCTGGATGAGGGATCGGCCCCGTGATGGACAGAGACGACTCGCTCGTGCCAGTGAATCAGTGTCTCTTTGTCGTGACCCCGGGTTCCCCCGGGAGCCCTTTTACTCGGGCCTCATCAGAGCCCCACAGAGACCTCTCTGTCTGTCAACTCCACGCCCGCCTCTGATTGGATCAAAGATTGATTACACCCTATTCATGGGGCAGCGTCACTGGAGCACAGGAGCGCATGCACTGCCCTCAATGGGGCCTTGTAATCAGTGCCAGCGCAGCGGTGACACTCGTGTTGGAAAATCACTCAGCACACAAATAAAGTGTCGTTATTCAGGTCCACATTAAAAGTGTGTCCTGCATGGACGCTAATTACCACGAGAGGTTTTAGTGTCTCTGAGCCTCCAGTGATCTCCAGTCTGCCATTGATGCCGTGGAAAACACCCAGCAACACTAATCCTCATTAATCTGGATGTGTTATATTTTCAGTGCAAACCACAAGCTGATGCTCATTTGGTCAGAATCCCAAGTATTATTTGTCTACTTAGTCTTTTTTTCTTTTTAAGTAGATATGCAGAAGTGACAACATGGTTCAAATCAGCCGTGACGACGCCGTGTCCATTTGTCGACGTTTAAAATATGAAAATGTTTTAGCAGAAGGGTATTATAATGATAAAACCCCCGCAGCCATCTGTCGGTGTGATGAAATGTGCCGGCACAGGCAGAAGATCTGGATGACCTCTTGATATCCAAGGGGCGGCATATGCTGCGCCGCCGAGACGGAGGCGCAACCTTTCCAGCGCGGGCGACCATCAGCCACCTCATAATCATCAAAACCTCATCTGTCGCGTTCATAAATCCCAAACCAGGCTGGATTCTTCTTGAGGATTTACAAAAACAGAGCACGAGCATTTCCTGCCGTTACAC
Source organism: Aeoliscus strigatus (assembly GCA_901007665.1). Taxonomy (NCBI): domain Eukaryota; kingdom Metazoa; phylum Chordata; class Actinopteri; order Syngnathiformes; family Centriscidae; genus Aeoliscus; species Aeoliscus strigatus. Next base: position 17,106 of record CAAKHB010000625.1, read on the forward strand.
ACACACACACACGGTCCTGTCAACAAACACTGGGAAATTAATTTCATAACTGCGCCCTGCAAATACCAGCCGGAGCATCAACCGTTCCCTCTTCCATCTTTTATTCGGGCAGGTATTAGGTGGTTCCGGAGCAGCAGTCCACAAGCGCTAAGACTCGCCGTGCCCAAGCTGCCAATTCAACCCGCATTGTGAGATGAACAAACAGAACTCCTCGCGCCGAGACGCCCTACGTGAAGCAGGCATTGTTGCTTTTCCGTTGCTTCCCGCCATTAGCGCCACAGTGACTCTGTAATACTGAGAAAATACTTCAAACGCCTGTAAGACTTAAAGTCATTGTGGATGCTGCTTTAAAGTGCTAATGGGCTGGATATTAGTAACGTGTGTGTGTGTGTGTGTGTGTGTGTGTGAGTGAAGGGATGGGCCTGTTTGACTTCATGTGGTGTTGTGCTTGTGTGTGTGTATGTGAGGACAGAGAGAGAGAGAGAGAGAGGAATGGAGGCACGATGAGACGCTGTTGCACCAAGTTGAGGCAGTTTCAAGGATTACTGTCGGGGCGGAAAAGAGGCAATTAATCTCTGTCTTGAAAATGGGATACAGCTGAGCCTCAAGGCCTCCGGGATCTTTTGGAAAATGATAAGCCTCTGTTTACTAATTTCCCCATGTGGCCGTATTGATGGTGACATGTCGTATAGATCGTGTGTGTGCGTGTGTGTGTGTGTGTGTGTGTGGTGGATATCCAAACATACGTGTGCAAACACGAGGATGTTAGAAGCAGGTTTAGCGCCGAAACCAATTCAGGTTTAGAATCAGACGTCCCTGCTGCGAGAACAAGCGTTTTGTTTGATTTTGTTTTGCTCATTTTCAATTAGAGCCAGTTCCCTAAAGAGAGGCGCTATCAGTTTGAACAGGATGTTTGATCACAACTAAGCTCTGCTGACAGATGAGGGTTTTTTTTTTTTTTTCCTCCCTCCTCACACGTCCTTGTCCTCCTCCCCTCTGTCTCAGGTCACAAGCAGATCAGTTGACGATGTGTGCAGGAGCTGCGTGTTTTTCTTTTTTTTTCCTGCGCTGTTTCCATCCTGACATCACGGAGGAAGACAAATCAGCCCCGATCAGACATGGCACACGTTTAGATTTGTGTCTGTGGAAATCACAACTACAAGCGCAAACATGTGCCTCTTGCTGCTCTCTTGTTTGAAAGATAAAAGACCGAAGCATCCAGGAGGCCGGTGAATTATTTCCAATTCAAATGAGTTCCAAACGCTTTCTCACTCTTGCTCGCACATCTTCCGATAAAACTCTGTGTGCATGAAGCCTACAAACTGTGCTAATGTCTTCATCTTCATCATCAACAGGCAGGGTGTACTGCTGAACACTGACGTTAACACGTCCAGCACGTGGAGATTGTTGATGTGATTCATTTTCAGTGGTTCTATCATGGGATTCCTGAACTCTTGCGTGTGGGTGAGGTGAGACTCCGTTTATGACAGTCGGGATTATTTTGGGGGCCTGGAGGGGGGGGGGAAGTCGTTGTGTGTCGGACGTGTGAATTATCGTCATTTGCGTGCTTTTGCAAAGGTTTGCTCTCACGTTCTGCTCTTCCCGTGTTCCCCGGGATGTTACAAGTAGGAACCAACTATCTTGAAATGTGACTTGCAGACATTAGTGCTGAGAGGATTAGTAATCCCCGCGAAAGTCACTGTACTTCTCCGTTTGCAAGAAACATCATTTCTATGTAAATATCAGCCATGTGTTTTCAGCAAATGAAGTACTTAATGTATTCAAATCAAAATAAATGCGGGACGCACACAGTCACGTCTTAGTTCAATGTATTTTGGTTGGTGTCTGAATTGAGGGCTGCACAGAAGTACGAGTTCTCTAAATCTCCCCTTTACCAAACAGAGACTGAATTTACTCTTATTCCACTTATTTTCTCCTTTCGCTCTCCTTTCCTGTCTTTTCCTGATAAGCCCCCCTCACCGCAGAACACAATAGCTCCATTGTACCAAACCACGGAGCTGATAATGTTTTGTGACATTAAGGCCAATGATGTTAGTTTCTATTCACAGAGACTTTCTGATTGGAATGTGCCCCCACAAAGCCGTAATATTCAATGAATCCCCAAATTAAGGAATCCAATATAAACCACAATGACCACCCAATCCTGCCAGCCTCTTATTGATGCTAATGTAGTGACAACATTAACAATTTAATGATGATCCTACGACCACAACGTTTGCTCATTTTAAACCTGCACAGGCAAATTATCCACAGCGGTGAAGACACACGATGTCACTCGACTCCCCTAAAGTGGGAACTCGATTGTTTTCCCTCTTTCTTATATGTAATATTATTCATATTCCTCTAAACGCTGACCCAAGAGAAAAAAGGGGCTATTTCAGAGCTGTCAGTGCAACATCTTTATCTCCCCTCTCCAAATGTTGGGGTCGGCCAAGACTGACGCCGGCGGACAATTCTCCCAAAGACTTAATGTGATTAATGGGTGTCAGTTAAGTGGGGTGGAGGGAGGTTGGGGAAAAAATAATCCAAAGGAGATTGTCGCTGAAGAAAAGGTGCACTGGCACAGCTTCATCAGTGGCGGCACGAGTTCCGCCCTCCTGACTGCGGCGAAAGGAAACATTCAATGTCACTTTGAAAGTGTCAACTTTCAGGGAAGGAAAGAGAAACTGACACTTTGCAACTGACGGTCAGCGTTAATTTGAGTCTCTGGTCCCAAATCATTTTCATTTTGTGTGATTGAATCTGGGTCCTGTCGCCCCTTCCCCACTGGCTGTGGGAAGGCGGCTTTGGTTCTTCTGTATGAACGACACCGAGCCGGCTCGGGGGCTACGACTTGATTATGCCTCTTTTCCACTGTACTGTTCCAGCTTTTTTTTTTTTTTTTGCATTTCCACTGGGGCTAGTACTTGGTGCATGCTGCTCTGATTGGTTCCTCCTCTGAAGAGCTGAGCTGATACTGTAACGTGACGTTCACGGAATAGCGGCCACTGATTGGTCACAGGGGCATCTACCGGCATTTTTACCAGCGAAAGTGATGCAGCGACCGTTTTTCCATTCCTCGTCTGATGCTCATTGAACATGGCTGATGTGAGCAAAAAAAAAAAAATGCACTGTGGTGTGTCCAAATGGGCGAGAAATGGGTGAGTCTGCTCGTTGGGATGAAGGTTAGCGTTAGATGTCAGCGGCCTGCCATCGTGGTGGATTTAAAAACTCTGAAGAAGACGAGCAGCAGTGAGAGCGACCGGCAACAGGTTACAGAAGCTGCAAATTGGGGCCAGCGAACTACTGATGCTCTGCGTGGAGGAGCTCCACCTTTGTGTTGTGCTGTCATGAAAGTTGCTGTTGCTGCGTCATCACGCATCCGAATCGACTGAGTGCGTCCCGCTGAAATGACACCCAGGTACGGCAATAAGCTGCCTCCATTGGGTTCTGTGCAACTTGGAGCTTCTGATGTGGCTTTCTCTGTATGAAAATGACTTGTGTTACACACACACACACACACACACACAGCCCATATGCACTTAGCGCTGCAGTGCCACCACTGCGGATTAGCGTCTGAGGAGCAAAGCGGCTGTGGAGGGGAGATGAAGGCTCGTGTGAGGCTCCGAGACGGACGCCTCACGAGTCGCCTGAAACACACGATAAGGCCGCAGCCACCTAATCCCCATCACCACCGCCACCTTACCCCTGAAAGTGAATGCCCACCCAGAGACTGATGAGAACGCCTTGTTCACCTGGCTGGGAGGGTTGATAAGCAGGAGTTTGTTCCCCAACAAATTCCCATTATTTCTATCGAGTTGAGAATTTGATGGGGTTGGACTCTTCAGATATAATGGCGGCAGACTATTCGGAGTAATTGGGTTTTGTTATTATCATTAAAGTTTGACAGAATGCCTGTATTGAAAGGAAAGAGCGTGGTGTGGATTTGTTTTCAGACTCTTTCTGACTGGTGTTTGATGAGTTTGACATCGTCGTGCAGCGATATAGTCGCTTGACTCTTGACTCGACGTGGACGGCCCTGCTTGTTTACAGTGTGCACGTCTGATGTGACTGTAAAATGTGACGTACGTCAACAATGTCCACATCTTTTCTACTCCGCATTGCAGTTTTAGGAATCAGTCGTGGTGTCTGTTTGATCTCATTATGTACCAGCAGCTTTGGTCTATTTAATGTACACCATTAAAAGTAAAAAAGGAAAAGTAGATCATTTAGACAGAGATAAGTGGTTTTGGGTTCATTTATGTCCTTTTAAATTTAGGCTTCTCTTATTTCCTCAGTGATGTATTTGATTGAAGTACAAAAATGAACTTAAAAGCTCCTCAAAGTATTTTTTTTTTGAAACTGCTGAAAAAGTAATCAATACACCAAAAATGACTCAGTTAAGATTACGTAGTTGCAATTTAATACCACAGATACAACTAGCTATTATTTTTTTAATAACATCAAGATAAAAATATACTGTAGGTACTATAGGTGTACGGAGGGGATGCACAGAAACTTTGTATCGTGAACATGGAGCAGAAACATTGAGTAAATCCCAATTGATAAAAATAAACTAACACATACGCAGACAAGCATTATTTTAATTTCTAGACAGATGTGCGTCAGTTTAAAAAAAAAAAGTAGAATCAAAGGTGCAGATACTGAAACGTGTGGTAGCTGCTCACTGATTGGCCTCCTTATCTTAGATTGCAGGTGTCTGATTTGATGATGGAAAAAAAGAATTGTTGTTGGCACACGTTTGCTGTAATCTCCACTTAAATCTCCCCTTTAATCCACAGATATGACATCAAACTAATAATTCCACTGTGTAAACACACGAACGCAACACTTGACTCATTGAGCCCCCACGTCACGAACTGACACACATTTCCAGTTTACAGATGTTAGTCACCAGAGCTCATCATCATCATCATCACCATCACCATGATCATTATTGTTATCATCATCATCATCATCATCCCAACAGAAGGAATGTCTGTTGGGATAATGTTTTTTATTCATCCGGAGAGTTAAAAGATTTGTGCTGAAGCTGTTCAGGCACTTTATTCTTTATTGTTGTCCAAATGTTAATAATAATAATAATAATAATTTGCCAATCTGACACCAGTCAGACTTTATGAACCTCCATGAATCCTGCAGGGACATGAATCCTGATGCTCTTCGATTAATAAGAAACAGAGGGATGTAGTGGATTATTTTTATGTATCTGTCCCTAATAAATTGACTAATTTCATAGTATTTACTGTTGATAAAATGCACATTATTAGGTCACATCGCTGCAAACACGTTTCGACTCTTGACATAACAGCTAATTCAGCTGTGAGTTAACCTGTCATGTCGTCGAGATAAGAATGCGCTGCACCACATCTGTTCCAGGTTGGAGGTCTTTACTCACAGGTGGTTGTTGTCACGTTCACAGCCTCCTCTGGTTCGCACCGATACCGATCGGAGTTCTAGAAGCGAGTGATATGTTCCAGCTTTTACTCGGGTCTGTTCGAACTCTCTGAAGAGTGAGTTTTTAAATTCTAATTCTTCTGAATTCACGCAGGAATCAGTATGAATCCCATATGCTGCTGTAAGAGGCAAACACTTGTCACACTTCCTGCTGCCGCCCAGTGATTTCCGGACTCTCTTTCCCTGCAGGAAGTGCTGACCTTGTTGTGTGTTTGTGTGTGTAAGCTGCACCTCTGCCCCACCCGGCCCGTTTGCTGTTATCTATGTGCGCTTCAGGCCGCCGCCAGCACACCTTCATTACTGCCCCAGATAGTGGCATTGGCAACTTGTCACTGGTATTGATTTCTCTTAAACTGCAATTTACATGGATATTTGTGGACGTCCTGAGGGCAGGCAGCAGCCCGTGTGGACGACCGCGCCGCCCTCGCTCTGCTCTCTCTCCTGCGCGCACGCCCGGGAGGAAATGTTCCAACAGCGGAGCCTCAAAGTGACTTTTCTGTCGGACATCAGCAGACACGCTGTTTTTCTGCACGTTCATTGTTTGTTTGTTTTTTTTTATTGATGACTGCTTTAATTCAGGTCGAGCGTTACTGGGGCTTTGTCAGTTTGACTCAACACGCGCCGTGATGATGTCCGCTGTCCGCCTGTCCTGCGCCGCCAGCACACACCTGACCTTCACGACGGAGTGAATGCTACAATAACCTCTCGCTAAATGCTTCCTGAAAGCTCCGGCACTCCCCTTTCACACTAAGACACTGAAATGCCACCATCTTTAAAGTTTGTGTCGGTGACACGGCGTCGGGAGCTCTGAAGGTCGTCTCCACTTTGCAGGACCAACGTGTTGGATACGTGGTGAACCGATGACACCCCCAAAAATGGTGGATTCCATCTTCAAGGGACATGGAGAAGAAGATTCCTGCGAACTCTTCTCGTTGTCTGGAGTGGGTGGGGACTTTACCGCTGACAAACTCACTGGTGCGCCGTGAAAACTCAAAATCTTCCAAAAAAATAGTCTCATTTCTAGTTAAAAACCACATTTTTACGCTTATAATGAGATACACGACCTGAAAAGTTACTTGTTTTTAGACAATCGTCACTTGTTCACTTCAAAAAGTGGAAAAATGTGCCCGTGGAGTAAGTGCTTTTGTTTTTTAATTTTTATTTTTTCAAACAAACAAGAAAATCTGAAAACTACAGTTACTTTTTCTGGGCATGCGCCTTATTTTTTAGTGTAAAGAGACTTTATGGCTACAAATGAGACACTTTGACATAAGATTTTGCAGTGTGTGTTTGTGTGTGTGTGTGTTGAAACCTCCGACCTGCTGAAAAGCCCCTGAGCAAGTTGTTGTACCAGGTCGACCTCTGACCCCCAGCGGAGAGCGGAAGAGAACACATTTCCCCTGCAGAGTAGAAGAGTGGAGAAGTGTGAGGATGGAGTGGGAGCAGGTTTTAAGGCGGCAGGAGAAGAAGGGGTGTCGCTGGTGATGTCACACCTCCCAGACAGCCACGATTGGACCCTAATTAGAGAGCTCGGCAGCAAATAGATAGACGTCCTGCATGGTTGAATCCAAAGCCGCTGACGCCTGAGAAGGAGAGAGAGTGAGAGGAGCAGAGAACCGGCAGCCGCCGCAGGACGCGCTCCCCTCCCGGTTCGGCGGCGGAGTAGAAGAGAAGGGGAGAGTATAGTCCCACACACACTACGGCAACAGCCGACAACGACGCGTCATTGTCTCAGAGCGACGGAGGCAGGGGAGAGTCGAGTGCGGAGGACAGTCGGGTCCAAGTTGCCGCCGCGCGTCGCTCCAAACGCGCCGCAGATGGCGTCGGTGCTGGGGAGCAGCAGCCGCGCGTCCGGGGCTCCGAGCGGACAGGGCAGAGGCAAGCTGAAGAGGAGGAGGAGGAGGCGATGCAAGAGAAAAGGTAACAGCAAAAAGTTTGGAGCCGCTTCTCTCCCTGCTCCCGGGTGTGTGTGTGTGTGTGTGTGTGTGTGTGTGTTGTGAGCCGGGGGAGCAGAGGTCGTGCGCACCTTGGCCGGGCACCGGAGCGCAGCGGCGGCCGAGCTGCTGCCGCCGCCGCCGCCGCCGCCGGTGCGCGTCTGCTGGGCGGCTGCGAAACAAACACTAGCGGTCGTTGGTTGAGGTGGAGCGCTGAAATACAGCTCGTCTCTGTAAAGTTGAAGTTGTTCTGCGTCGTGTGACAGAAATCAGAGCAGAGATTTCCGAAAGTGATTCACTACCAACATCTAATTTCTGCTCAACACCTGCTTGTTTTTTTTTTTTTTATATTTTGTTTGGTTTTTTTTAAAAACAAAACCAATATTTAACCTGCATCCCATTAAACCCACATTCTCACTAAATCCATGTGAACGTTCGATAAACAAGTAACAGTAATCAGAAACGTTGACTTCCATTGTGAAGCATCTTCTTGGTGAAATAAGCAACAGAAAAGAAATAAAAACTTACGTGTCTGAAATATTCCTAATAATCTTCTGGCTTCAAATAGTTCATAAGTTTAGCTGTATTATGAATACTGTATCAATGCCAAATCAACATGATTCGACAGTAAAAGGCCCACAAACCAGCCTCGGCTGGACATTTGATTTAAAAAAAAAAAAAAAAATCCTGATTTTATTTCTGCATATTTTAACTTTTCATTGGAAAAGTGTGTTGATATTCAGTTACTGGAACATTATCAGGTGACATTTTTCCCACAGAGAAACACGGGGCATCTCTACTAGAACTGGAACAATCACTGCCCCTCATGATGAACTAAATTCCTTCTGTGCTTTCATGTCACCTTTGCAGCTGTACAGCATCTGTACCCCTAACTAGCTGCATTATACACACACATTTTCACCTGTCACATTCACTGCCAAATTATTTCACATCACCTTCTTCTTCTTCTTTTTTTTTTTTTAACATCACACCGAGAGGAAAAGAGGAAAATGACATTTAAAAGAGACAAACAAAGATGTTTTAAAATGTCATTAAAGCTTCGATAAGCTCCTTGAGTGTTTTTATTCGTTTATTTTGTTCTGGCATTAACAGTAAGTCAGGCGCACACACACACACAAATATCTGGACCCTTTTTTTCACATTCTCCTCTGAGGCTCGTCAAAAAAAAGAGGACAGAGGAACTCAAACGGCATTGATGACATGTGCTTTTATTTATTCATATTTCTGAGCTGACGATAACACAACTGTTGTTTATGCTTGAAGATACTGACGCACCACCTCGGTGCATTGTGGGGTGCGGATGGATGCTCGGAGCGTGTTGACATGTTCGACTGCGATTGAATGCATAACGAGCTTTCATAAACACTTTGCACTTGTCATCAAACCGCAAACAGACAACTGCACCTCATTTCCATAACCTCTTGATTTTTAATAGCCCAAGTAATTGAGACAAGGGAGACAATACATTAAAATATAGTGCTGAGGCAAATGTATTTACATAATGGAAACGACAGAATTGGTTCCACAACATTAAGCATTGCATATGAATAGCACACAAACGCGCACACATTAGCTGACAGGCCTTGGCAGTGTGTTTCCCAGCGACTAATTTATCAGCACTGCTGATTCATTCTGATAACACGGGACATTAGGGGCCAGTTCAGGGACCGCTTGTAAATGAACTGTGTCTGTGGGAGGCGCGCAGAGCTGCTGGAGGTGCTGCAGCTGAGGGCAGTCGGAGCTGTTCCTCCTCTCCGGTTGAAGTTTTTGGAGAAATACCAGAGGAACATTTCAGCAGGATGTTTTACTTGTGAAAGTGAAAATGCTGTTTATGAATCCCCTCCTTTTTAACCACCCCCGTCAGCTGAGTGACCGTTGTTTGAAACATCAATTACTTTTATGGACCTGAAGGAAAAAAAAAAGTCTCAGAGGATTATTGTGTGGCGTTTGAGGCTTAATCCTTAGAAAAGGCTTCAGATTATTTCGTCAAGGGGTTGGGTGAATCCTCTGTGTGTATTCAAAAGGTTGTGCGCGGGTTTTTTTTACACTCTACCATTCGTCCCTCTCGCAGAACAAATGCAGACTTCAGGTGCTGCAGCACTTCTCCTCCTCCTATGTCACATCCCCTTTACTTTCAGCGGTTCTGTGTTTGACCTACGACCTCTCTCTGTCACCTTCGTGGCTGACCCGCGTCTCCGGCCTCTTAATTATTCACAGTGTTGTCGTCCATTTGGAGATGTGAAGTGCGGGAACATCTGGGGAGTGGAAACGCCTTTTATAGTTGGTCTCGGGGTCGCTAGTGTCCGTCAGTCCGTCTCCATCAGTGTGACCCCCAACCTTTCTGTCGGTGGCATATGTATTCCTTTTATTTTATCCTCAACGATCAAAAGTCAGCTTTATTGGAGAACGTTAATATTTTACCACCTGAGTCGCCCCCCCCGCCCCCCCGTGCTGTCAGCGTACACTGGAGTACATCATTGGACATGACGAGCAGCCAGAGGGGAATAGTGAAAAACAGAGAGTCTAACATCATTTATGCAGCAATTACTGTTTACACAGAGGGGCCAAGTGAGGGGGGCCGGCGCTGGGGAGGGCAGGAGGCTCCTTCGCATCACAGCCGACCGTCTCCAGAGCCACACGGGCTGGAGCCGTGAACGGGGTCGTCTGCATCCATTGTCGGAGGGCCGTTCGGCTGCTCTCAGAGGGCTGAAGTTGTCTGATGAAACAGGGAGGCAGCAGACGGAGGACGGATGTAGAGAGGTCAGAGGTCAGCGTGGAGGCTGGAGCCCGGACGGACAGAATCTCCTCAGGAATTAGACTGTTCCAGAGCTGCAACGAGATGTTAACCTGACTGACATAAAGAGTGGTTCTGTCTTTTTCTATGAATATAAATGTGATTTATTTGGGCTGCGTCCAAAGGAGAGTTTGAGAAAACGATGACATTTGCACCTTAACTGACGTTTTATACACAAAACACTAAAACGATTTGAGAAAGGAAGCGATCGTGATGATATTAGGGCAGTGGTCGGTCACGTCCATTTTAGTCGTTCTGTTCAACACAGAACAAACATGTTCTCTGAATTCTAATCATTACTTTAAACTATTTTCACAATATACTTTGTACAGTTTATGATATGACGTCGGAATCACACAACCTATAGTCGAGAGCGCTCTGTTTTGTTGCAGCCATTTGATTTTTGTACGGTATGAAGATGGAGAGACGACACCCAACATGGTTCCCATCCAGGCCGAGACATTTTAATGATCTCCTCCCGGTCTTCTGCACCTTCTGTAGTTAACGTTACTAGTCACAAAGGTTATTTAAAAGAAGCTGTCCACGCAAACATTTGCAGGTGCATTGAAGCAGAGAGGGAAAGTGTGTACTCAACAATATACACGGGGTGTATATTGTAGAAGCTGAAGAAGTCATTGGAAAAAAAAAAGAGAAAAAAAATAGAGTGTGTGTTGATGTGGTGGAAGAGCTCAGAACGAGGTGGCGCTACCGTAACTACACGGTAGTTATGGTAGTTAGCTGTTTAGTCTGAAAACCTTCCTGTTTGTGGTGAAACAAGCATGCAGCGATAAAAGAACCTGTGCCTACTGAATGTTCATGATGTTCATTCATTCTCTCCACATTCAGAATCCACTGGTGAATGTGCCTGTGCATCTATCTGGGTCTTTTAAAGTCACCAGTATCATGTCAGGATGCTCCAATGTCACGCAGATCAGTGTTGTGGGGCGACTGCGTGTTGATGCGTTTCACAGATGCTCCCGTTTCAGTTCCAGTTTCAGCCCGGAAACTCTTCTGTCACATTTGTTTGTGTTTGTGCCGATAAACGCATTAAGAGCTGCGACGAAACACCGCTGGCATTTATTAGGTTAATGAAGGTCAGTGCCGATGGAAACTGCGCCGCGCTCCTCTGTGTTTGTGTGTGTGTGTGCGCGCTCGCATGGGTCTGTGAATTTACAGACACTTCCTGATTAAGGATAGAGGCAGTGGAAGTCTGCGGCTCAGGACACACTGTCCTCTAAGTGACTGAACGTTTAGCCGAGGGAAAAAGGGTTATTACGACTCACTGAGGTCTCTTGAGCACAGCTGATAAAATGACCAAGGAAAAGGAATAACACATCTTTAGTACATTAGCATAATTAGTAATTATCTCGTAATAGTCCCTCTTGGCTTTTTTCCGCAGCTCGGCAGTCAGAAATTGAAGTTCAGAGACAGAAAAAAAACAAATTTTGGAGCAAAATGTCTGAACGGCAGCGGGCGGGAGCTGTGGCAGTTGGGGTTGGAGAGGAGGGAGTCAGACGAATCAAACATCCAGAAGGTGACACTTAAAGTTCATTAGCTTGGCGTTCTGTGACTCCCAGAGTTGGAGAGAAACGTTTCTACGCACACCGCAGCTAACTTGTTGCACTCGTTGCCATGACGACAGCACAGAAATTAAACTGCAGCTTTCAAAACAATGACTACAGTACGGCACTTGTGAACTGTAATACTGCATTATTGTTGAGAAAGGAGCTGCTGTCAGTCCGCACGAACCGAGATGCTACCAGCGAGTCAGCGTTATCACTGTGTGTGTGTGTGCGTGCGTGCGTGCGTGCGTGCGTGCGAAAAACAAAATCAAATGTCGTCTGTCAGGTGACAAACACAAAGCTGCCGCCTGCCGTCTGGAATATTTGTGTCAAATAAAACACAAACACGTCAGAACATGTCTTTTTGTGAATTTTGTAACTCAGCAGTCCTGTGGTGTCCCTTTCTCCCACTTTCTCTCCCCTCTCGGTCTCCCTCGCTCTGTCTCACCCAACTGGTCGAGGCAGACGACCATCCAACGTGGATCTGATGGAGGTTTCAGATCCTAGTTCATGCCAACCTCGCGTGACCGACTTAACGTTTGCGACGCGTTTGAATCCTTACAGCTACTGTATCATGACGGCGCTCGAAGGTACCAGCAGTTTTTGAAGGTGCTATTCAATCTATTCGTTCCATGTTTCTGTCGATTCAAAGCAGATGATTTTTTTTTTTTTTTTTTTTTGGGCCGATATCCATATTTTTTTTTGACACAAACCCACATCTCCAATGTGAAGTCCTGCCAACGGTGTGAATGGCGGCTAAACATTTTGGCAGTTTATGATCTTAATTAGCGCTAACTGTGCCATCATCCCTGAGTCATCTCGCCTGGAGAGAGGCCAGATCATTTGACGGTGTGCAGTTATACGCCGTCCCCTCGCCGCCCTCCCTCTGGCTTTCATGGCTCACCCTCCCTCTCGTTTCCCGTCCCTTATTTCATCTCACACTGTTATTGTTGTCCTCCTGCTTGCTTCGCATGCGTTCACAGCACGGTAGCTGTGCCTGTGAAAAGGGACATATTTCATGAGTAGAAAATAGCAATAGAAGGTGTTTGCACATCCGCGACACGGCGAGGAAATGTGCTCCTATTCCATCTGAACGCAGTCACAAACACACGAAGGTTCCTTTGACAGCGTCGGATCGGCGCTCACCGCTGGCTCTTGCTGACCTAAACCTCCACACCGATGTCACGCTTCAGCCACGTCACTGCACAAGCAGCTCTCCGTCTGCCGCGCTGACGAAGCAGAGTTACCAGCGATACTTGGCCTCATATGGAATCATGAAATTGGATGAAGCAGCTTTACTGTGCGTCGCGTCCCGTCTCTCGCCATCAGACTGGGCGCCTATTTGAGATAACGCTAATGAAGGGGACTTTAGCTGAGCAGACGCGTCTTATAGCTGGGGGGTAGGGATGTGTGTGCGTGTGTGTGTGTGTAACAGCATTTATTACCATTAATAAGATGGAGTGTTTTACAAGAGGGACTCTCTTGAGGGCTCTTTCCGGAGGTCGCTAAGAAACCTTCATGTTAACAACCTCCAAACAGGATCCTTCCACCGGGGGGCATGTGGGGACAGATAGCAGACTGGATTTTTGACACGGCTCCGTGCACGTTGGGCTAAGATGACACTCGTCATCACCACATCTGTCCGTCCTGATCTCTTTTACGTGCTGGTACATGTGCTCCGTCAGCATGCTGGTATGTTCTATATTCCAGGAGGAAAAAGGGCGCGTTAGTATTTGTTACCGATAGTGAGTAAATTGTGTCCTAGTTTACAGTTCAGCGTTGTTACCTTCAGTCTTCATTCTCTCCAGTGAGAATTCACCTCAGAGGACTTTTTTTTGTTTGTTTATTTAAGTTTATTTTTTTGGTTTTTATTTTACACTTTGAGAAAGTTCCGTTGGGTGGGGTCACAGTGCGTCCCTGGTATATGGTACCTACATATACTGTTCATGCCAATACAGAGTAATTCACTGCAAGCGGACTTCCTTCTTAAATAAAGACATCTGCAGACCCTCTGAGGTTTATGGTGCAGTCATTGCTATTTTAATTACTTTTCATTGGCAATATTAATGTTGCTTAATTCTTGAATTGACTAAATATTTAGGATCTACACGGCTGCTTTCACATTGAACTTGTAATTTATGACATAATTCAACATTTTACTGAGTTCTTTGACATAGCCTTAGCGTGTACATGTGGAAATTATCACTTCATCTGGCAGTGTTGGACTGGAGAAGCAGGTTTTTCAAAATTTGTATTTATCCGTGGTCCCATGATGATGCAGTTCACCCACCAGGGAACACAACCTTGTCTTTTGTCTGTCGATGTCTTTAACCGAATCAGTTGTTACTTTGCTGGTTCGAGCTTCTCAGTATATGTGTGTGTGTGTGTGTGTGTGTGTGAGAGAGAGAGAGAAAAAACCCCAATATTCACCCCAGTATATTTATGAAGTCAGATCATTCATGGTAAACTGTAAACACCAGTCAGTCCCACTGCATATGACATTAGATCCATGTGGCTCCTGGAATCCCTTAATGGCAGATTAGCCCACTGATAATGACGAGCATGAACATGTGAGCTGCTTGATCATTCTGCTCACATGCGAGCATTAAATAACAGTTTTCCCCTCATCGCCCTACGGTAAATCCTCTCTCATCCATCGGTTCGAGCATCCTTTAGGGGCCCTTCTAGGACAGTCCAACAGGCTTATCTTGCAAATCCTTTAAAAAGTATTTTGTATTAACGCTGTCTGGTATTCACCGGCCGCTGGTTGCCAAGTTGGACTTTTATCCACCTCTGGGCTGATCTCACACAGATACACACGATCCTGTTTTCCAACTTTCGTAACAGTCACACAGCATGGTGTTTATTTTTCCTGCTTGCTGCCCGGTCTTTGATTTGTACAGCTTGAAGTGGTGGAGCATAATAGATGTGTTTGCATTCGCAGGAACACTGAGAGTTTCCAATCAGCCATCCATTACCTTTGATAGCTCAGAGTGTATTTGGTTGTGCTCAGATAAGGCCTGAGCATACATCCAGCCTGATTCAGTTGAATTGTTTGTACACACGGTGCTTTGGGGTTGGGTCTGCTCGGATAGGCTTTGGCACCACGGTGACCCCCTCCCCTCTCTTTCGTCTGCCTCCCTGACAATCCCCACCCTGGTGCTTTGGGGCTGGAGCTGTCGGTGAAGGCTGCTCATGGCTGCAGGCTGCAAATGTTGTCTTGCGTAAAGGACAAAGACAACGATGAGTTGATGCACACCCACCGTTCCAGTTAAAGTTTATCGTGCCGGCCCCCGTCAGAGGTATATCCTTCATCCCTGTGCCTAGTTTCACCCTCCAGCGCCTCCTGTGAGACCCCAGGATGTGTCCAGGCTAAATGAGATTCATACATTTTCCGGCGCGCTCTGTGTTGACCACAGGGCCTCCGACGAGATGGATGAGCCCTCCAACGAGAAGCGTTCTAATCACGTACCCAAATCACCTAAGCTGACTCCTTTCAGCTCAGCTCGAAGGCTCAGCCCCAGCCTCCATCCTGGGGAGGAAACGCATTTCACCTGCTGGGTCCGCCACTTCCCATCTTTTCTGTCACCATGGAAACAATGAAATCAAATGAAACATCTTTCGACAATGCAGCACACCCATGTTCTACTTGGTTAAAAAAACCTCGGTAAACTTGGTGTGGAAAGGGAAGGGTGGCAACTGGGTTAATGACAACAGCCCTGACGATAGCAGTGATAATCCTCCTGCTATTCCTGCTGACTGCAGAGAGCCCCCGCTTTGTTCTCCGCTCCTATTAGTGTGATTGAAGTTCATTTTAATTTGAATGGACCATCAGCTGGATAAGAAGAGAAGTGCTTGCTCACATACGTGCACAGACTTGTGTGGAAGGGAAATTGAGCGTGGAGAGAAATGTGGTCACATGAAAGGGTGCGGGTGTGTGACACACACACACACACACACACTGTCTGCAGTCTTGCAGACACAACAATGGCGATGCGCTCACAGGTCAACGTGCGCGACCTCTCCGGGCTGCAGGTGCTATTATCTTCTTGGTACCTGTTCCAGGAGAATTTGTCTGCCACAGCTGAGGCTTAAAACGTCGGGGTGGCACACAAAGACGACAACAAATCACCCAGGCACAAGACAGACTCAGAGATGGGGCTTTTCACTCGCTCCTGCATTGTTAAAAGAACAGACGATGCAGGAGAAGCAGCTCCGAAACGGCACATTTGATCAACTCGGGCTGATGTTGAATTGTATTTATTCAGGATAAGCGTTAATGTGAGCTTGACTTTCACCACCATTATGAGAGTTGTGTATCTACTGGACGCATCAGTATGAACTCGGCTGCTGCGTGGAGACAGGAAGTTGACCCCGAGTGTTTCTCGAGTTCCCTGTGGTGTAGTTCAGCCTGATACGACCGTAGTCTGCTGTTGAGTAAAGCGAGGCGCAGCAGGTCTCTGTGTGGGTAGTTTGTCATCGCCCTAACCCGTCGCCGTGACTTCAGGGCTATCTAAATAGCAGCAAGCGGCCGCGTTCATCATCGCATTCATCTTCCCCAGTTTGAAAGATGAATGCCCCACCAGTCCACCAGGTCGTGAGTTATCACGCGTGAGGGGCCGGTGGTTCATGCAGAGGTCAAAGGACTATTTGTCTTCAGGCTTGCGGGCCTTTCTGTTTCGCGCACACGCACACACACACACACACACACACACACACACACACACACACACTTGCTCCCACACTTGCTCCTGCAAACTTTCTGCACTTCAGCCAACACGATTTTCAAAATTTGCCGATAGTTCCATGAGAAGATCCATATGTACGTGTGTAGAGTGTACATATGCGTACTGTGTATGCGTGTGCACACCGTGTAGACGTGCACGGTGTGTGTGTGTACAGTGTACATGCTGCACATGTGTAATTTTCAGCCATGTTCTGCTAGGTGAATCAGATAAACTAACCACTGCAGACAATCTTCTTTCTTCTTTGGTGGGAACAAATGTTCTGTTCAGCGTTCAGCATCACCTGCCTGTGACTTACAGCTTTGCTCCATAATGAGTCTTGGGCCTACGCAGTGTCTCTTTGTTAAAACTAGAGAATGCATTATCATTAGTCTGGCTACAGTAAAGATCCAGCCAACCCTGAATGGCGAATAGATTCATTGTCTCTCATTCCCACTCATTAGACTCCTATAATGAAGACCGGTTTGCTCCGAGCACAAATGTACCTTTATTTTCAGGAGACACTTTACTCAGCCACTAACATCACCTGTTCAGATAAGATAAAATGACATGAAACTTTAATGATCCCTGTGGGGAAAAAGGGAGCTGCAGATTAGAATAATGGACACGCTGAATAAAAATAGGATTATTATATGAATACAGCAAAGTGAGGAGAATTAAATGAACCCAGATCGGCGAACCCAAACATGTTCAGTACAAATATATTAAAATGACAACACTGGTGATTATCATATTAGCTCAGAAACCTTCTTATTGTAAGATAAGGTAATTACACACGTTTGCTGTGAAAATCCTAAAAAGTTCAAAAAAGTTCATACTTTTGAACATATTTATCCAACATAAGCAATGTACAATTTGATGGTCAGAAAAAGTTGAGGACATAAAATGTCAAACATGCTGTAGCTGTACTCCACATGATTCTGTTCTGTACTGTTCTGTAATTTATGGTTGCCATGGTGACCGTCTGCATACACAAAACACCTTTTTTACATGGTAAACATGTCTTAAATGGCACAAATGCCAGTCATGAAGAAGCTGAAGAAGCACCTTACAACAGCATTATTGGTGTGGAAATGAAATTTTATTGGGTTAGCTCGATGATTTGGCTGGAGTCTGCTCCAGAACAATTGTTTTCATGCACATCCATTTTCTGTTTTGTTATAATTTTCTTTCTCTCTGCAAAGTGAGCCAGATAACACTGTAGAACCGCTTAATGTGACCGAGTACACACTCCTGTACTGTATTTGTCTGAGTGAGGAGTGTGTGTGCGGTTGAAGTTTATTTGGATGACAGGTGTCCTAATGTGGCTTCTCTGTTGTCGTGTTCGCTCTGCTCTCCTCATCAAACCGGGCTCAAGTCGACTCTGCACCTGCTTGTCGTGCAGCTTCTTGCCAAGATGATAATCCGATTCTTATTGGCTGCGCACTTGGCTAAACCGCAGCGATAGCCATTATCGTGTCCTAAGCAGGTGCTGAGCCGTATCGCTCCTTGATCACGATGCAAATTTTTTGTTTTTTTCTTTGTTGCCGAGAACAATCCAACAAGCAATCCATTTTTCAATTTGGGCCCCTGCCTGAGATAAATTAACAGATGTCGATTGATTTTCCTTCCTGTGCAACTGTGAGCCTTGTTTACACCTGACAACCAGGGCATTATACCTGAGTGCTTGTCAGAGACTAATGTGTAGGATAATTGCCGTTTTTTTTTTTTCCTTCGACTGACAAATGCCAGGAGACTCCGCATGTTTTACTTTGGTTAGCAGTTAGTTAAGTTAATCAACAGATTGCTGTGTGAAAGAAACCCGGGAGACAATCAGGGCTTTGGGGCGCGTGTCATAATCTCACACACACACACCAATCACTTCATCATCAGTGTGTGACTCTTTGTACTTTGTCTGCCTTAATCGTTCTAACGACACTGTTGCAAAGATGTCACTCGTCGTCCCCCGGAGCCTCCGACCGAAGTCGACACAATCGCGAGGCCCCCTCCGTCTTTTCACAGCATCCACGTTCACCAGTCGCATATTGCTGCTAAAAATACGCTTAGAAAACTGATGTAGCCTGGCACCATCACCCCTAATGATGGGAGTCAAGTGGCGCGCGGCAGATATGCCCTCACATGTGTGCTGTCACAAGCCATTTAATTGAACTTGAGAAAATGGGAGCCAGCATTGATTCGCTCAGAGCCCACCTCCTCCTCGGCACGCACGCACGCACGCACGCACACATGCTTCATAGCCCTGCTAGTGCTTCTGCATTGACACGCCAGCTGTCCACTGACACTGAGGCGATGGCGGCGAAACATCACGATAGCGCTCGTGCATTGAAGAGGTGTCAGCGTGAAAAATGAGGACAACATCAACTAAGCTTGTTCTGAAGTACGTGAATGAAAAGTCAAAACCTGAGCTCACCTGCTTCATCAGGATGTGGGTGTGGCTTAACCCTTCACACCAGCATATCGTTAGCCGAACAGCATAATTGCCCAGGCAACAGTAACTACTGTATGGAGCATAGGCAATTATGCTATTAGGCTAACGATATGTCGGAGTACATCGATCGAGTCTTGGAGGCCATGTTGCAGTCTGTTACCGTAATGACAGCAAGTTCTCTGTGAAGTGCAACAGCTCAACATTCAGGAACTGATAAACGTTTTTACCTCCTCCCAGCTCCTTCCTTTCTCACCAGATATGGGAACCTTGTCCAACCTCTCAGCTGTCAGTAATCGATCGACGTGTTCCGCAAACAGTCCCGTAATTATGCTAGTCCAAAGAATCTTAGCGCCAATGTAGTAGCATTGATACCGTCGGTGTTAAACGAGAGGATGTATGCCAGTTTTTCAGGGATTCATAACCTCCCTTTAAAAAAAGAAGCAGAAGGGGTCCAGTTTGAGGATGGATTTATGATTCACTATCTCCCGCGTGGGTTTATAGATTTATGTGGCTTTATGGTCATGTAGTGTTGAATATGATTAACAACCGATCTACATCCTGACTAACTGAATTTGAAACTTAAAATCCTACAAATATCTCAAGAGAATATCTCAAGAGAATCCTCGCCGTCTTTCAGATGGTTATCCATCCATGTCGGTGAGCATGTTCCCTGTACTGGTGCTGCTGTGTCGCTGGTACCTGGCTGTGCGGCCTCTGTGTGAAGGTCTCATGACTAAAAGAAGAAGAAAGAAGGAAAAGAGTCCAGAGCGGGGCCACTGGGAGGCCGGAGGAAAGTAGAGCAGAGCTGGGTCGCACACGATGATGGCGTGGCTGGGGAGTGGCAGTGGCTGATGGATGGAAGATGAGGAAGGAATTCCCAGAGAGGTGCATGTTCATGCGTGGGAGACAGGAGGGTGGGGATTGAGCGGGGATTGGTTGCTGTTCCTAATTCACAGACCTGAGGACTGATGGTGTGTTCCTCTTGCAGTCAGAATCAGAGTCAGAATTCCAGTTGTTTTCTGAGCTCTGGACAGGAAGTTGCCAAATGGGGTTTCAGAACCCAAGAACTGTGATTTTTACTGTTTTATTTGTGCCACTTATTTACGAAAAAAATCTTCACGTGAATCTAAGTGCAACGTACAATAGAAAATAACAGTAAATAACACAATATACATCTAAGGATAGTGATTGTTTCAGGATCTTTCAGTATCCAGATACTGATTGATTGTTGTCAATGGGAATGTTGTTCTGGTGTAATTCTAAGTGGAATAGCATGGATTGTGTTGGCTATCAATTAAGTTCAGCTGAGGGGGAGCAGGGGTGAAGCAGCCATCGTCCAGTTAAAGGAACACTCTGATAGATGGACACGAGGAACGGAGCTGAGAAGGATGGATAGTTCCAACGTGTCACTCACCTTCTCATTGTCCCAGAAGGAGCGTGAGAGCCAGTTGCAGTCGGTGTACTTCTTGAGCTCCATTGAGTGCAATTACACAGAACAATGGAGACAGCATGGGGCGAGCTGAGTGTGCTAAATGCTGCCTCCGTCCCACACAAGAGGAGGCGGAGCGAGTGATGTCCAGCAGCTCCTTTGTTCTATCCTGATTTCACCCGCACAAGTCGTCACCACGGCCTCTGACAAACTCTCAGGACGGCTGCGTTGTGTTCGGCTGATTTAAGGCCGATTGCCGGTTTCACTGAGCATCAGATGAGAGTGGAGGAGGCGGGTTGTTGGGAGAAATGTGAGTGCTTGTGATTATTAGCGGGCAGGGAGGGCCATCAAGGGAGGAGACCGAGTCGTCTTCTTGCTGCTTCTCAGCTTGAACATGACAGACACAATCTCCTCCACACGTGCTCCACCCGGCTGGTGGTTGGCTTCAGAGTGGGTGTGCGTGATTTACGCCCGCGGTCCCATTTGAGAGGGTGCTGCTGCTGTGGTTGTGACAGCGTGTCAAAATTAACTCGTCCACAGCTGTAACCGCTGAACTTGCTGCAAGAACAAAACACGGAACCCTGAGCTTTTTAACGGCACCAGTCGGGTTTAGCACTGATACAGAATGCGGGGGCGTCCTCGCTCTGCAGGTTCACACATTTAGAAAGAAAAGGCTTAAATATGATCAAGTCTTTAAAGATGAAAGATTTATCCGATCAAAAGTTTAAAACATCACATTTCGTCAAGCTCCTCCGACATTCAGTTTCATGCATAATAAGTGAAATGTGTGGAGGCGTTTTAGCACGTGCTGCTAAAAAACAAACAAACAAAACAAATTTCACTCTTCAGCAGAGGTAGCATGAAGCAGGAAAAATATGAAAATACAAATACAGCTGCCAACAATGTGTCACTGGAGCAGCACAGCGCAGTGACAGAAAGAAAAAGGGGATAGTTTGACATGTCACAGGCGTAAACACACTAGAAAGCGAATCTTGGTAGTTTTATTTTCAGACAGGACTGTAAGCCCCTGTTGTCGTCTTTGGACCTGAATAAAAAAAAAAAAAAAACAGGTCAGATGTCTCTTTCTTTCTCTTTCCATCGCTCACTTGCATTTGCATCACTTGTAAAACCAATGTCTGGTTTTACAATAACAGAACAACAGTTTGGGGGAACCAGGGGAACACTTATCAGCAATATATACTCTTTCGCTGGTAATTATTCTTGTATCGTAGATTTCTTATATTATTTAAGATAAAACAATGCAGGAAAATATAGACAAAACTAGAACAAACCTGAGCATCAGTGCAAATTTCAAACCTGAGTCACATTGGCGCTGGCACATCTCAGTGTAACATCTTTAACCAGCCGCTGTGAGGATGTTCCAGTACGTGCCGACCGCTGAAACCCCCCC
>CAAKHB010000625.1:38927-51230 GCA_901007665.1 Aeoliscus strigatus
CCCCCCCCCCCTCGGAATTCCCCCTCAGGCGTCAATAAGGTTTCACTGTCTCCAATTTAATTTGAATAAGGCCGTGCCCCTTATGTACAGACCTGACACCGCTTTGCCCTTTTCCCACTCTGTTTCATCAGTAAACACTGTGCTGCTCCTGTCAGGTGTGAACTCCACTTCCTGAAGAGCAGCTATGTCTGCTCTTTAAAACATCACAAAGGGCTGTCTGCAGCATATGTTGTATTTTTAATTCAACGCGGGCGTTTTGGGAGCTTTGTAGCATGTCATACGCTCGCAGCTCGAAGTGGCACTCCCCTGATGCTGACAGAGAAATCAAACGTAAAAAAATGGAGCATCAGAGCAAGAGCAATGCGATACAGAGCAGATGTTCACAGGGATGTTGAGTATTTGTTTGGCCCTTATCTGTGACACTGCCATCCTCCAGTAAAGTGAGTGACGGAAGGGAGAGAATAAAGGGAGAGGGGGGAGGAGATGAGTGAAAGGGGGAAAGAAAGGGAAATGGTGTTGTTGGTAGAACTAAGTGTTGGGTGGCGGAAAAGTGGGACAGCCACACAGCTGTGTTTTGGTGTCGAGGGACCCCCGAGATTGCTGTCACTGTATTTCTTTGTCAGGGAGAAAAAAGGGAGGGAAATGAGAGACATGGAGCCGTGCAGAGAGAGAGAGAGAGAGAGGTGCTCGGTGGAGGCACCAGACAGGAGAATGAAACAGACCCAGGAGCAGCTGCTCTTATTTACCTGAGGGTGCAGAGAAGAAGAGAACGCAGGTAAACACAGGACGCCTGGTTTCTGCACGGTGACCTGGCAACTGTCACCTGTTGTGTAAAGCGCATGAGGAACTAATATTTCCTGTTGCTGCCGGCGTTCCACTCCCCGTCCAGGTTTGTATCTGAGTCAAGCTGTGGACAGGAAGTTACCAAATGGAACGCCCTTCTAACCAGGGATATCTGTCCCAGACGCCACTACGACTTGGAGGACCCTGAGTTCAGAATCCAAGATGGCGTCAGTAGCTCAGCATTGTGCGTCATATCAACTGTTTTTACTGTTTTTGCATCACTTAGGTCTTTTGTTCATTTCAGTGACTCGAACACACGCAGCAGTTTAATTTGTTGTCAGTGGGAACGTTGACGTGATGTCTTGTATGTCTTGTCTATAAGGCCCAGCCACCTTAAGGATCAGTTTTGCTGTCTCACAGTACATATACTGTCCTGACACGCATAAGAATTTACTATCTGCCATTATTCCAGCCATACATGCCGATAAAACGTCATGGCAGGGTCGGTTCTCGTCATCTCACTTCATCTATTTCATGTTTATTTTGTCCAGTTATCTGGCAAAGTGAAGTGCGTGTGGATCACGGCCGTCAGACAGATAGGACAGTGAGGGGAGGTGCAACAGCTCAGGTCAACGTTTGATGCCTCCTGTCAATTCAGGCTCTTTAGCTGCAAAAAAAAAAAACATCTGCCACTGATCGAAGACACTGAAACATCCGCTAAGAGCAGCAGATAGACGGAGCGAATGTGATGCCATTGTGGCCGTGATTGCTTGCTGGAGGAGAGTCAGGCAGAGTGAATGATGGCAGGACTGATTCACTCTGAGAGTCCCTCTGTGGTGGGATATATGGGACAGCGGAGGTGAAGGCAGATAAACTCCACACTGGAGGGTGTGCGGGTGTGCGTGTGTGTGCGTGTGTGTCCTCAGATCTGGCCCCTGGATGTTTCATCGTAAATCATCACCCGCGATTGGGACCCTGTGGTGTTGCCAGCAAAATACTTAGACCAGCGCCAAGATGGACAAGTTCCTCAAAGTACAAAAAAACAACTCCTTCTGTCACCAAATTAAAAAATGAAAACAGGCAGAGAAGCAAAACAACAGATGAATCCAGAGAAACAACAACCACCCCCTCTCTTCTTGGTTTCCAGCAAACCGATGGTAAACAGCGCGTGAACAAGCGAGCTGCAATTTCGAAGGCAGCTTTATTTTCCACCGTTTATTTAAGCCCAAAATTGGTCCTGATGGAGTCATCAGCCCCCACTCAGCAGTTAATGGTTTAATTATGTCCATCTGGAGGAGGCTGGGAAGGGGAGCTCGTGCTACTCTCCACTCATTCCTCTGGTAATTTGTCTTCTCCCGCGCCCACTGCGCTGATGGCGCGGAGACATGGAGAAGCACTGTGACAGTGCCCCGTGTGTGAGACGGTGTAATACCAAGTGACCTCTGACCCCATCCACGTCTAGATGGGTGTCCAAAGAGCAAGTTCTACTCGTTTTGCTCTGTGCCAACAAAGAACCGGTCGTTGTGTTCATCATCCTTCATATTTATACAAGAATCCTGCATTTAACCATTGAGAGCGCATGAACTGAGGGTGCCGAGCTGAGATCAGTGATGATGTGTTCCCCTGATACATAATATAAATCTATATATATATAAACGGGTGCCATCCCATAGACGCAGTACAACGTTAGGCAATAACATCTTGAATTAGTCTCCTGTGTTTCTGAGGACAAGTGACAACATTGTTCACATGGTTTGTTCAAGGTTCTTTCTTCATTACTTGAAGCTTTAACGTCTCTTCTATGTATTCATGACGGGAGGTTTTTTTTGTGTGTGTGTGTGTGTGTGTGTCTGCTGTCTCTACCAGCGGGACTTTTCTTTGCCCGACTCGCGCTCAGGTGTTGATAACGAGGTGTCTGAATCCTGAAATGAGGAATTTCCAATTTTATTTTCATGCAAACCTGAAATCAAACCAAACATCTTTCAAGTTTCCTATGCTTCAGTTCTTCTACTTCCTGTATCCTTCTCAGTCTCAGCTGAAGACACTCCGCTGTCCCACCAGGTGTGAAGAGACGTGTTGTCCAGGACCAGTTTTTGAATAATCCTTCTCTCCACAACATGTTTTCTCTTAACATCCTTTACAAACACGAACATCTCCCCTTTTTCTCCTTCCTGAGCGGTTAATCACTGGCGAGGAACTCAGTCCCCGCTCGCGTCTGTCGTGATCACATTTCATGGCTGATTTGTATAGAACGATGTTGTCTTGTCTAAGAAGTTTGTCGAGCTGAATGGCTTTGTTAGTTTGAGGGTGAACATCATTACTCAGTCTGGGTATTGTTAGGAGCAGACTAAGCTGTATTCCCCCTGCCAGGAAGATGACATTGAATTATTTATTGAGGAATTGGGTCAATAATTAGCGTCAGCAGCACCACTGTGGTTTGTGAGCCCGATTGTGGGTTTTAATTCAACATGTTCACTCATTGAATTTAAAGTTGTTGCATGCAGATTTTGCACATAAACGAGGCAAATGGCGGTTCCAGCTGGTGGTTCTGGTTTTCTTTGTCTCATCCCGGCTGCGGGTTCTGGGTC
Source organism: Aeoliscus strigatus (assembly GCA_901007665.1). NCBI lineage: Eukaryota > Metazoa > Chordata > Actinopteri > Syngnathiformes > Centriscidae > Aeoliscus > Aeoliscus strigatus. The sequence goes on from CAAKHB010000625.1 coordinate 42,299, forward strand.
AGAGTGTCTTCTTCAGCTATGATTGCCACCATCATGTCAGCTATGCACGGAGAGATGGTTTGTTCCGTTCGTGAAGTGATTTAACATTTGAATAGAGGCCTGATCTGCACAGATGACCTAGTTACCTTTTCACTCCTGAGAGCACACGCCGAGGAATCTGAAGGTCGCAGTGACACACGGACATAATACGCCGTTAGGGCATGACGGTAAAATTCTCTGCTTATGAGCTTGTGTGTGTTATCAGCGGCTTTGAATGAGCCGACAGCCAACTTTTTTTTTTTTTTTTTTTTGCTTCGCTGTCCTTATCTGTTGCTCTCTGTGGAAAAAAGCTATTTTACCTCATTTCTTCTGTTCTATTTGTTGACTCTGCAGAGGTGCCAAAGCCCGATTCAGTGTCTGTCTTGTCCGTGTGCGTAAATGCGGAGAATTTAACCGTTGGCAGATAGACGGGAGGGAGGACATGGTTTCCTGCTCGTCTAACCATCTCACCTTTGACGGCGTCTCGAAGATCAAGTCTTTTGTCTGACACCGGCGCCGATCAAAGGCGGCAAAACACTGTCAGCCTGCCGCCTTTGGAAGCTGAACTCACTTCCGTCAGCTTTCTGATGGAGGAGAATGACCTTTTCCCCTGTTCAAGGTAAACAGACATCTTTTGAATGTCTCAGCAATACAGTGTGTTTGACAGGCTGACGGCAGAAGGAGACGACAGGAGATGTCTTTCATGATGGTCACATGCCAGATTAAACAATCGCAGTGCTTCCCGATCACTGTCAGCACTGGGTCTGACCCCGACCAAGCATTGGTCACGACCCTGTGCGCATCTGTAGGTCATCCACAAGTCGTGTGTGTGTGTGTGTGTGTTGCTGTCGTCTTGTGCTCCAAGAGGTGCTTCAGAGAGACAAAGAAAAGAGCACTGTCATCCTGTTGATCAGCGTGAGGCAGCATGTCATCGGATAGACCTGTTCAACTAATGCTCAGCCTATGTGGGCCCCCTACCTCAGCGTTCATACTTAGACGTCCGTCTGCCGCTGTGTGTAGCTTTTTCCGTGTTTTTTTTTTTTTTTTTCAACCAACAATGACTGGTAAGTTAGTGGATCTTTTTACTGCGGCACTTCCATTTTTCTGCACATCAAATGGATTATTTCTCGAGAGGTGCAGGTAGGCAATGGGATCGACAAGGTACATTATCGACATGATGCAGAAGCTTTAGACCTTTGATCATCATTATTGTTTTTTTTTAGCCATGTTAGGCTGCACATCAGTGTAGCATCCATGATGGGGGGGGTCAAACAATGGGTGGGCATGAAAACACAGGGGACAATCAGCCTGAGCATTAGGGCTCCAGCTACGGGAGACGTCACCCTGACAGAGACGTCACTGACGTTAATCATCTAATTGAAGGTATCTTCACAAATCTGAAGTCACGTCAGTCAGAGAAAAAAGGCCGGGAACTCTCCAGCGAGCAGGTCTGGTATTTTCTCCAAACCTGGCCAATGGAGGCTTTTTATTCCGTGATAAGACACCGAGTGTCGGGAGGAGGGAGCGGGGGAGGGCTGTAAAATGGCAGCCGTAGGGGAATGGTATCGCCTTCAATTATGACGGGCAGTGGACCGCTGCTCGGGAGCAGATGAGCTGAGAGACGGCCGCAGCGGAAAAGTCAGCAGCTGATAGCTGATAATCCTCGGAATGAACCGGGACAAACCGGTCACAGATGGAGCCGTCCCATGGTCAGGTGTGATGCCAACCGCTGGCAGCGCTGCTGATTCACAGCGTGTTCAAACAAAGAGTGTGTTTTACAGGAAGCAGCTCGTTCAGAGTTTAGCCGGAGCCACTGTGTCAGCCAACACGCACTCAGCTGAAGAGCTCGCGGACGAGATACTCGATCGCGACGAGTGATGGTACAGTCGAGTTTATCCCGTTTATCCCATCGGTGTCAGATGGCATTTGTAAGAATCCGTTGGCTCTTTTCCACCTCAGGTCTGCTCAGTTTGGTTCCATTCAGGGGCTTTTCCATTACAATCCAGTACCTGTGACACAGACAACACAGGCACATCAACAACGTAAGAGCATGGAGGAGCTGGTGAAGCTGCGACTGTTTGTCGATTTCTGTCGCAGACAGAGGAGGAGAGAAAGGAGACAGGACAGGATCGCCGACACGGAACTCCGCTCAGCTCTCATAGTAAACGTTCCAACCAGACAAACACACAAGCGTCTTTGCTTCGTTGACGACCACAGCGCGTGTTTTGCACACATCAGCCACGTTCAGGGAGAACGTGACGAGGAATAAAGAACCTATCCCCGGTAACGCTGCTGGTGGACTCCTTTGTTGGACGGCTGTCGTTCGACTGGAGATTTACGGTCTTTATTTGATTGTCAAACAAATAGTCCTCGTTTGCATCATGTGGCACGTCGTGTCTGTCGGGACGAGTCGATGACAGGGAACCCGACTTGCGTTGTTCTATGTCATCACCTTGTGTCGGGAGAATGAAGGATGTAGGTCATCGCTGACAGATGGCCGTGCAGGGAAGTCACACAGCTCGTTGGCCTTGTTGAGGCACGTTTGTATCAACGGGTGAGAAACGTGTGGATGGTCTAAAATCAGATTGTTTCCCCCAACAAGGAATGAATTCTGACCCTTTTTCTACCTTTAACAGAACTAGGGCTCCAGCTTTGTTGCATCAGTTTCACAAAAAGAACAAAAATGTTACATGCTTTCAGGAGAATGAATTCTTGCTTGAAGCAAAAAAAATAAATAAAAACACTTTCACTGATTTTTCAGGGAATGTGAATGCAAAGGTGCTCTGTTAAAGCTACGCTGCTGAGGGTGCTCTTAAGGGCTTTTTCTTTTTAAGCTACTTTGTTAAAGGTACTCTTCCTGTTAAAAGTACTTTGTTAAAAGTAGTCTTCCTGTTAAAAGTACTCTTCCTGTTAAAGGTACTTTGTTAAAGGTACTCTTCCTGTTAAAGGTACTTTGTTAAAGGTACTCTTCCTGTTAAAGGTACTCTTCCTGTTAAAGGTACTTTGTTAAAAGTACTCTTCCTGTTAAGGTACTTTGTTAAAGGTACTCTTCCTGTTAAAGGTACTTTGTTAAAGGTACTCTTCCTGTTAAGGTACTTTGTTAAAGGTACTCTTCCTGTTAAAGGTACTTTGTTAAAGGTACTCTTCCTGTTAAAGGTACTTTGTTAAAGGTACTCTTCCTGTTAAGGTACTTTGTTAAAGGTACTCTTCCTGTTAAAGGTACTCTTCCTGTTAAGGTTCTTTGTTAAAGGTACTCTTCCTGTTAAAGGTACTTTGTTAAAGGTACTCTTCCTGTTAAGGTACTTTGTTAAAGGTACTCTTCCTGTTAAGGTACTTTGTTAAAGGTACTCTTCCTGTTAAGGTACTTTGTTAAAGGTACTCTTCCTGTTAAGGTACTTTGTTAAAGGTACTCTTTAAAGGTGCTCTCGACTCACTTTGCCCATAAACGCAAAGTGTCCATCACCGCTCGGCCTGCTTCCCATTCTGTTTCTCATTTCCTGTTACTGTCAGCTGTCAACCAGTGATGTGTTCCAGCCACATGGGAACAGTTGGTGTTAAAATATTGCAGTATACTGAAGTATGATTGTGAGTGCAGCTGTACAATCTCTCCTTAGGATTTATGACAGACAGACTGGCAGGGAGGGAGGAATGGAGGCGCACAGTTGAAGTCTTGCATCATGGGAAGGGCGGTATAAAGTTTTTAGTGTTTTTTCTGTGTGTGTGTGTGTGTGTGTGTGTGGGGGGGGGGGGGGTGTATTTCAAAGAAGGAACTGGAAGTCAGGGTGATTCGTTTGTTATTAGCTGTGTCTTATTAACCCCCCAACGCAGTCGTAAATCGTCCCTGTAATGAGCAATCAGTGAATTTATTTCTGTGGAAAACTGATGTATCATTAGATTAATTAGTAACAAAGACTGTTGCCATGATGTTGTAGCAGCTGAAGTGTTCGTTCCAGTGTTGTTGTGGTTCGGTGAAAGGAGACAGAATATCTGTCTGTGTGGTCGTAGGCTCAATGTGCATTCCACTTATAGTTTTTCAAGCTGCGGACAGGAAGTTGCTAATTGGAACGCCCTCCTCCCATATTCAACTCAAACTTTAGTTATAAAGCACTTTAAAAACAACCGTAGCTGACCAAAGTGCTATACAGAACAGTAGAAGACAGTATAGTGCAAATAAGCCGCGATTAAATACATAAACTACAGATACAAGTTAGATACAGATACATCAGCTCAGTTCACAGCCAGGGTTGATATCTGTGTCCTTAAAAGGGATTTAAAAGTCTCGATGGACTCTGACGACTGGATGTTTTAAGGCAGGTTGTTCCAGAGCCTTGGAGCAGCGAGATGGGACCAAGTCATCACGGCCTTTCTTGCGGGTTTGTTCAGGGTTCCGGGTTCAGCAGGAGCGCTGCGACAAGGTACGAGCGCTGTGCCGTGCCCTTTTTGGACTTTTCGGACGGTTGTGCCGTCATGAAACTTGGACAGCAGTGGGAAACGGCTCATGAAACTGGGTAACAGGGTGTCTTTCTTCAAACAGCCCATCGTCACGTGACCTCCCTCAGGTCAGAAATTGTCTTATTTGCCTTGTTTGTCGGATTCCTCTGCCGAATATATGTACGTCAGCATTAGCGTTGCTCTGCGTTCACTTTCTCTCACAGGGCCATGCAGGTTTGGATTTTTTTTCTCCCTGAATAGTAATGGAAAAAAAAAATCAGGAAGGGGGCAAACACTTTCTCACACCACCGTATGTAAGTGCGTGCACGCGTCCCCGCCATTGCGAGCAGAGGTGCCTCATCAGAACACAGATGCGCCCTGATTAGGGGTGAGCGCAGCGCTGACAGAACTGCATTAGTGTGATGTATGTGTCGTTAGCCAGCAAGCAGCTAATTCCAAGTGTAACACCTGATTCACACAAAGCAGTCGCACCTGAGTGCAAGTCAAGATTTACCGCCCTTGTCAGACCACTGATGGCACATCGAAGTACTTTGTAAAAACAATGTTTAAACCACGATCCATTCTCCTTTACATCGCTGATAATCAGTTATGATTCTGGGTCACGATTCAGCTTAAAAGCAAAATTAGAGTCAGTTTGAAATTGGGTTGGCAGCAGAGTCAGTTTGCCAGAGGGAAAGACCGCCCCCCCTCACCCCCACCTGGGAGGATTTGTGAAAGGCAGAAGCTACGAGAAAAGACAAATCTTTTTTTTTTTTCTTTTTCTTTTTTTCCTTTCTTTGTGAAGCTCAGAATTAAGTGGGTCTGATTTCCGTGTGTGTGTGCGCTGCAGTTTGCCCCTAAAAGCACGTCACATGAAAAGGAAGAGGCAAGGAAGTACTTTTTGTCAGATTTCCTAGAGGACACACACACACACACACATACAAAAACATGGAACCGAATGCTGACAGGCGTTACAGAAACATCCCGGTTTAATGGCCATTCCCAGTGATTCATAATGACGCTGTGTGAGGTCCTCGTGACAGAAAACAAGACTCGGAATCATGTCAGGCACCGCCGGCGTTTGTCTGCTGACAGGTTGTGTTACTTTGAACAGGTGTATGTGCTGCCTTGTCCCATCTGGCCTTGGTCTATTTCCCCACCTGCTATTTGTCCTCTTTTATACCTCTCGCAATGCAACAGCTACATGTGCCCCTGAGTGTCTGTGTGTGTGTGTGTGTGCATTTGTACGTACTAGTTAGTGGTGTCAGTCCCGGTCAAGCTGGTCCCGTACAATCATTGTTGTGTCAGGAGCCCGCCCTCTCATTGCTGCTCAAGGATAGCAGACTCTGGCATTGACCCTTACAGTGTCCTTTAGTCTAAACACACACACACACACACACACACACACACATAGAGTGTACTTGTCAGTCAGGGTGAGGTGTGTGAGTTGTGTTGTGTCAGAGAAATATTATATGAATTTCTGAACATTCATGCAGATGTTTACATCGTCATCCCTGTGTGTGTTTGTGTGTGTGTGTGTGTGTGTGTGTCCACGTGCGTGTGTATGCCTGTGTGTTTTGGTGGATGCGATCCAATCTCTAATCACCACTATCACTGCCATCATAGTTCCATTCCTGTGTGTGTGTGTGTGTGTGTGTTTTGGTGGATGGGTTCCAATCTCCAATCATGACCGGTGTGATTGAGTTTGCAGCTGCATGTCACTTGGTAACTGCTGCAACACACACAAAAACACACACATGCAAAGTACAGCGTTATCACATTTGTCTCTGTGCCTTTATTTGTGTGTGTGTGTGTGTGTCAGTGGAGAGAGTGAGAGAATTTGCCTGAGGACAGCAGTCATGCTCCATTAATTAGCGCAGCAACCTGCTGACTTTCAAGTGGCGCTGGCAAAATTAACCCTGCATCTCTGAAAGGCCCCAGAAAAGCGCTCAACTTATTGCAGCCTTGATTACCACTGCTAATACCACTGTGAGTGTAATACCGATGTGAGTGCACAGCTCTGTATGTGTGTGTGTGTGTGTGTGTGTGTGTACTGCCATCTGATACCATCTCTCAGCTGGATGTCCCCTGTAATATAATCAGAAAAGAAGAAAAAAAAAACACAACCTCGAACAGTTTTTTCTTTCATGAAGCGTCCCAGCAGATACAGTCACAAGGAGCAGCTGCATTAGAAATATAATATAAAGTGTACAAAAACATTGAATGAACAGATGTGGTGCAGGCAGACACGTGAGCTTGATAAATGCATTAATATTTACAACAGCGCCTAAGAATGTGGAAAAAGAAAATAAGACTTGGAAATCCAGGAAAGCACAAGCGAAGCTGGATTGTCTCTGCAGGTCCTCATTACTAATTAACTATGAACAGGGCCATGTCCAGAGTATGTGGGCGGGGCTTAACAGGATGACAGGTGGTTATGTACACAGCAAAGTTGGCTGCTGCTGATGAAGAGTTTGAATCTTCTTTTGGCACCAACAGGAAACGAGTTGGACGTTTCACAACAAAGGTTCATTTCCATTTCATTGTCTCTTTTTGAAAGTCATCACCTTGTTCTCTCCTCTGATTGGTCGTAGTTGTGTCCAATGGCATGCGGTGGTCTTTTGATCTGCACCCATGGTACCGCCCGATGCCACCTTAATCATTACCACATTATTTGACTCCCAAAATAAGATATTTGTCCTTTTCCTTTCTTCTGATGATTGAGGTGGAAACGTCCAGTTGAGCTTCGCACTCATCGTCGCTCAGATCGGTCAGCGTAGTTGTAGCTCTGTCCCCTCCCTCTGCTCCCTCCCAGCATTTCATTTGGCAGCAGAAAAAGACTTGAAAGATGTCACCCTACATTATGGCGGCCTCCCACACCTCCCACACCTCCCTCTGGTACAATTACTGACTGTCAGGACGCGTATTGGCCTCACACCGCACAGTCAGACCCAGCGGCTGGCCCTCCTCCACTGCACACACGCATGCACACACACACACACACTCTCACTCCAGTGAGGGACAGAGCAAAGGAGAGCGCCAACAGCAGCAAAGGTAGAATGAAAAAGGCTGGTATGAAATAGCTTGTGTCAGGGAGCCGTGACTTTCTGCAGTGTTTGTCCTCTGAGGTGAGCGGTGCTCTGCGGGGAACCAGGATGCCTGATGCTGATTTTCAGCTCCATTACTTGTGATTCACAGGAGATTTGTTTGGAGTTTTCAACTTTCAACAAAAAAAAAAAAGGAACCCACAGAGTTTTTCTCGAAGACGATCTTAGATTTGTATTAATCATATGAAACGTGAGCTCTAGCTGATGTGTTTCATTTATTCGTCTGTTCACACAGAGGTGATCCAAGTTACATTATGGTTGTGGTTTGTCAAATTGTAAAAAAATTGGAATGAAAATAAGTGTGTTCTCAAGTCACTACTCCTTCTACTATGATCATTTTTTAAATATTCTTTATTATTTGAAATTAACAACAATGAGCTATTATTTCATTTCCAATCTGTGTTTCCAGAGTGAGACTACTGAGCATTTTTCAAGGCTCTCTGTTTTTATTTATTTGTTTTTGTGTCAAAAAACTGATTTTCAAGTATTCTTAAATCTGAAAACGGAGAGTGTGCTTGTGTGTGGTGGCGCTGTGAGAGGTGGTATTTGGCCGCTGTCTGATCTCATCAGTACGACTCGTCCGTGAGCGGCGCTGACAGCTGAGCTGGCCTGGATACTGTCACATGTCCTTGTCAGTCCACTCCTCCGAATAAGGGGGACGCACCTCGCCATTGTCAGCTTCTATTACCTCTTCACACGCACACACTCACGCACTATCTCTCCCTCTTCCTCCCACCACACCAGTACATCGCAATGTTTGTCCTCACACATGCACACACACACACACACACACACAAATACATCTTGGGCTCCATCTCCCTCTTGCATTGCTTCTCTCATCATGAATGTACTCTTCGGTCGTGACCTTGTGACCCCCCCCCCCCGTCTGCTCTGCCCTGCCCTGCCTTCCATGTGTTCCTCTGGCCTCCGTCTGCCATCAGCTCACGGTCTGATCAGAACCAGCACACTGGACCGGAGCTCCAAAGCCAGTACCTAAATAGTTGTTGTAGAAGGTTCTGCTGGCTTGTCGCACGGGCTCGTTTCCGCCGTTGGGCATCCTGCGTTAGCAGCAGCGGGCAAACTCGCCTCTGGTGGAATGGAAAACGTTGCCTCGTGTCACGCTGACAGCAGCGTTGTCACATGCAGTCTCAGGAGAAGTCAATAAGGCTGTCAAGGGTTTTGCAGGTCCTGCCAGTCATCACATTTGAGTTTGCAGCTAAAAATAATAATTTGAATACATTTTTATTGGGCTGCACTCAAGGACACTGTTCAGACAAAACTGAAATGACACAAACAGCATGAACATAATCAAAATCAAACTTAGAGGAAAGGTGGGGTTCAGATGGGATTTGAAGACGAATATGGAGTCAGTGTTT
>CAAKHB010000625.1:69051-85982 GCA_901007665.1 Aeoliscus strigatus
GGGAGAATAGACAGAAAGGGCAAAGGGGGACAACATCAAGCTGCAAGACAGCGAATGAAACATGTCTTCCTGTCACCTGTCACACGCTTTAAATGGATGGCCCCAGTCTCACCATCAGCGACTTATCTCTGTGGCCCCAAAGTGGGAAAGGAAGGAGGGGGGTAAAAGAAGAGAAGGAACCAGGAAATGGCGCTGAGAGTTTCCTCTGCGGAGAGCTGACTGTAATTTGTTACAATTTCCTAAGACAAATATGACAGGGTGGAATTACTCAGCCACTACGAAGGCAGTCATTTGCAAATGCCATAAAGTGCAGGTATGAATCACTTCTCCGAATCCACTTAATCTGAGGCGTCTGTGCTCTTCAGCAGCAGCTGCCGCGTGCAGCCTGTGTTTCCAGTGAATGGCTCCTCACATCTCTTAAAGTATTTTACAGGAGTGATGGAAGTGGCAGGTACACAGTGGCTGATGCTTTCTGTTGCTGTCAGGAGCGTCGGATGTGGTATTGTGACAAGACGGAAACTGAACCGGAGAAAGAAGAACTGCTTCTCTCTCGGCCGGAATTCAGCCGGTAACTTCCCTGAAAAGGGGATTTCAGGCACAGTCAACGTCAACAGTAAAATCTGAATTTCAATCAGGTCACAAAAACACTCCCAATATCAGAAGAGAAAAAAAAAATCCACCAAATTGGTTTTAAGGAGCTTTAATCTTAATGACAAAAACTAAAAGACATGCACACAATTCATCCAGATCGAGAATTGTCTTGGGTTTGTCTCACAGTTTTAAATAAAAATTCATTAGGTACATTTAATTCAATTTAGGTAACATTACCTGAACCTTTCTATTGTAAAAAAAAAAAAAAAATCAGGCAGTGATATTGTGCAGGATGCGGGTCCTGATAAAGATTCAGACCCTGTTCTGTGTCTGCGCTCTCCAACGCGCTTTAAATTGTGCATATACTGCAGAACACCCCCCACACACACACACACCAAAAGAAATGTGTAAAACTGCTTTTCTAGCGCCAATGCTTCTCCTCTGTAGAGACACACCTTCATGCACGTCAACCCATTTCTCTCTTCTCTGTCTTTGAGCATCTCACCTGCATTTGCGCAGTTAGCAGTGAGGTGAGACACAACGGTGCAGGTGTTTGCCCACTGTTCAGACATGATCACACGGCAGCGACTTATTAGTGTGTATCAGCGTGAGCGATGAGTGCTGTTCCTCCTTAATTTATGCATTGGCACTTTGTCTTGTCAGCGCTCTTCAGTTGGAAGACTTCCACTGTGAGGGAGTCAGGGGTGAGGAAGGAAGGGGGGAGTAACACTGAAAATGTGACTGTAATGCAGCTCGCAAGTGCAAGCGTGGATTTTCCACTTGCTCTCTGACCAAATCCCACCATTGCAGGAGATTAACCTTGGCATGCGATAAATGTTCAACTTCTCCTTCCCCCTCCAATTTCCTTGGAGCTAGAAACTCCAGAAGTCAGCGCGGCATGTAAGATAAAAAATGATCACCTAATTCACTCAAGCACAAAATACAATTCTGCCGAGAGGAGGAAAAGCAGGCGGAGGAGCGCGAGGGAGAGTGTCACCCATGCTCTCCCTCGTGTCGGCCGCTCAGCATTCCCCTCAGTCAGTCATTATTAAATGAAACACTTATTCAAACAGACCTGTGCATAGCAAAAAGGTCGTGGCGCGCCGATTGTCTGTGGAATTTCTTTTTTTTTCTCGTATCCGGTGGGATTTGTTGCATTGTTCGGTCCGGTCCTTTGCAGCTGTGTTCAAATGCTGTTGATTGCTGAAGGTGCCCTCTGCAGATTGCAGCTACTGTTGAACTGGACTTGTTAAAAAAAAAAAAAAAGGAAGAATGGTTGCGTTCGACTCTCCTCTCATCTCTGCTTGTCACAACACGAATGTAGAAATTTAAACTGTCAAAGCTGCACCTATTGGTGAATGTCTGCCTGCATGCGTACTGATGTCACTTCATCCAGAGGAACATTTGAAAAGTCAGTAGCCGATGCTGCAATATGTAAAGCCCTGGAACTGAATTAATCTATATTCCAGAGACTTAATATAAATATTGCACATCAGCTCCTTTTCATTTAAGATGTGTGTTCATAATCAGAATGTTAAAAAAATGAATTCCAGTTATTTGAATGACACTAATACAAAATCCCCACAGATACAGTTTCATTAGGATGAGACCTGTGAATCTTTAGTGCCTTGATCCATCAATTTCAAATAAGATTAGTACAAATATATTGAATCTCCAAGGAATTTAATCACCAGGAACCCGTTAATGATCGGTGATGTTTGTCCTCTGCCACATGGACACATGCATGATGAGCAGATTTAAACCTTGTTCAGTCCATCCAGGGGCTGCCGGCGTCAGGCATCAGCGCTTCATCGCAGTCCAACGAAGGGGCAGTTTAGTCCATTTAGAAGTCATCCAGCATTAGTCTTGAATCATCCAGTGGAGCTAAATTAAAGCTCTCCTTTATGTTTGTGTTGATCGCTATCTGAGTCACAGGCCAAACATCTTTTTTTTTTTTTTCAGTGTCTCTAGTAAAATGTAAAGAGTGTAGAGATTGGTTAGTCATCTGGAGGTGATGAATGAAGCAATCAAATAATCTTCCTGGCGTTCCTCCTCCGCAGCTGATTAATGCATGCAGACAAGTGGTGGACTAATGAACGTCCACCGACCTGCCGCCACCGCAGCGTGCACGTCCTTCACACTGCAAGCCAATCAGCCCACTGGTGGAAAGTGCACCTGCGGGCTGCGATGGAGTGATGAGAGTAGGCGATGATGTTATGATGATGATATGAACCAGTGGGTCAGCGGAGCCCATTGAATTGTAATCAATACCCATGAGAGCAGATATCAAGCTCAAGCAGCGCTCAGAGCACAGTGGGCAAACACACACCGCCAGTAGGCAGAGGTGTTTGAATATTAATAGCGAGGTGGGGAATACACAAACGCTCCATCTCTTTGGCACGGCCTGTTTGCCTACCCACCCCTACAGAATGTTGAACGCATGCCACAGCTTTGCCGGCCTGCATCCTTGTGATAAAAGGAGGGAGAAATGACACAAGCTCTGTTTGGCAAGACGCTAACATATTCATTAGTGACGAATGACGGGCTGGGCCAACATGTCTGTCTGGACTAATGACCTCTGTGCTGGCAGCGGATCGCCGAACGAGCAGCATCTTAGGACGTGAAACCACGAGTGAATTAAGTGAGTTCTTCCACGGTGATAGCTACATTAGGTTTAACTGCACATTTCTAGTGAATCAAACTCAAACTGTGTTCTATACTTAAACTTAGTATTTGGAGTACACAAGTGCTAGTAAACTGCAGTGTACGTTTGGTGCTTGTGTGTGATAAATGTGTCGTCTTCACTGTGCAAGATGGAGGTTTAAGAGGTGACCGATGTGTTGTAAATATTTGCAAAAAGCACCAGCAGCTAGCGCATCTGCAGTTTCATTTTCACGTCATTTCCGCTAAGTGTGCGACAGGACTACCCTGTCGACATTTGCACTTTGCGAGTAAGTACATAAAGTGCATAGTGTACTACGAAGATGTGTAATGCGATATGAGTGAATTTCTCTCGGGAGATCAAATAAAGTATGAAGTGTGAAGTGATGAATGAAATGTCGTGTTTATCAAGCGTATGAGTTCATTTTGAAGTCCGAGCTGGACGACGTGTTTCCAGGAGCTTGTGATCCCAGGTCCAAGCATCGGGGGATGAATATCACTAAAGATCGAGTGTGTGAGAGTTCTGGGTGAGTTGAAAGTTGTCACGGTAGGACGACATGCAGCTGGGCAACATGTTGGTGCAGTGAGGTAAAAGCCACACGGAGTTAACACACCTCAATAACCCCTTGCACACAGAAGCCTAAAAACCCCTGGCAGCAAAACCAGATGAAGCTTTTTCTCACGCGCAGGTGACTGCCGGCTGCTACTGTCCACTCCGATCGCACCGCACGCTGTTCCTCAAACACACAACCCCAGCGAATCTTTCCACCCGCCGTCGCTCTCCTTCCCCCTCATGTTTTATTCATAAGGCTCAGGGTTCATTTGCCAAGTCGTCTCTTGTAGGTTTAAGAAGACAAACAGCACTGCAAACCCAGCAGAACGGTGTTCGACTAAACGGCATTTTGCTTTGCCACCTGGCTAATCATAATGAAAACAGTGGCAGATCAGTGCTTAAACCCCGAGTCTTCAGGCAGATACTCATGCTCAGTATCGCGCAGGGATCCTTTGAAGTGTTTGTTGTCTTCCAGAGGGCCCCCGGAGGAAATCCTCCTCTTTCTCTCTCACACACACACACACACACGTGCATGTATGCATGCATTTACTCACACACACAGAGAGTTAATTCCGTTGCAGCGAAGGCATTTAACAAGCCTCTCCTGGATATTACTGGTCGCATATTGGTGGGACTGATGATGAGGATTCCTCCGTAGCCTTAGCGCAATGTCCTTGTCCAGCAGCAGGATTACCCAAGAGCGTTTTAGGCGAGCACTAACACACAAATGCACATTCTGTACACACACACACACACACACAAACACACGTGCATAAAGAGCATGCAGGGCAGCAGTGGAAGTATATTTGACAGGGTAATGCACTTGCATATAGGGATGGACGAGGAAAAATTCATTGGGTAAGTCAAGTAAAGCTCTTGCCGGTTTGCCTCCTCCTCTAGTGTAGCCACAGTCTTGACAGTGCCATCTACTGGCCTGGAATACTCAGGACACAACAAAAAGCCTATTCCCACTTTTTTTTTTTTTCATTATTTATGAATAAATATTGAACATGAACAGGTCAGATATTTAGGCACTTGGGATGTGTTTGTCACACATGCTCTCATCAAGATAAAGATAAAAATGTCTTTTATCAGGCAGCTCTAATAAATGCTGCCGCAGTCAACATCCAAGAGCTTCAGGTGAAAGATGATCAAATAGAGAGAGACAGAATCACGCCAGGAAACGGACTAACAATGGGAGGAGGAGAGGACTGTGGGACGACCCGCTTATCTCTGCGGAGTTGAGTCAAACCCAGATTTAGAACAAGGTGGCGCTCCAAGAAACGCTATTAAAAAGTGTTTTTCATCACGGTTGGCCAATTAGTTGTTACTTGTTGAGTCACATCTGAATGAATGCCACGCGCCTACTCTGAGTTACACATATAGCCTTAAAGACAGATTGTGTGCAGTGAAAAAAAAGAGGAATCTGTAAATATTCTGTGAAAGCCCACTTGTGCCAACATTGTGTGAGAGCTGGCAGGCATTGGCACCCACACTTTGTGCTGTCAGACTCTTAAATAAATTGCAGAAAAGACAGTGACAGTTTTTAAATGTTGAAATGTTTTGTTTGGAGATGCACTTTCCCCCGCCCCCCACCGATTCCATAACCAATAACTTTTTAGAAATAGGTGAGGGGAAGAAAAAAGAAAGACGTAGTGAGACGTAGGGATTAATGTAAAGAAATTCTAGCTCTGCCTTTAACCGGCGTATAACACTGTCACATTACTGATTGTACTACTACTTATACTACTACTACTGTTGTAATTAGGAATGCACAATATTTCATACCTTACCTTATACCTCAAAACTGATAACAACAACATATTTCTGTTCATACTTTTTTTAAAATGCACCTGTTTTTTGTTTGTTTTTTGATTACCTGTAGTTTGTAGACACCTGGACACAAGACACTTGTAAACAAAGGTTGATTTCACAAGTGCACCTGTACATTTGTCCTCACTGACTATCATGACCGAAAAAGTAGCCGAAAAGTAGCTTTACAAGCAGACAAAGTCTGGTTGGGGGCTGGTTGTCCAGTGAAGTATTGCTGGCAGGTTGGGGCGTGTCTCCTCAGCAGTGTCCATCTCAGCCGTGTCTAATTCGGGCAGCGGACTCAGTGACAGACACAAGTTTCTTCCCCACGTTTGTTTGTCTGTCGGTGCTCCAAACTTAGCAGCATCATGACAGTCACGCTTGAGGCGTCCAATGAAGAGACGTGGCCCTCGGCGGGTTGACACTTCTGTCAGCAGCCAGCTGTTTGTTCCAGCCACAACATCCGTGTTCTTCTCAGGCTTGTTTTGACAGCAACATCGAGCTTTTTCTGGCCATCAAACTTTTAAGCATCCATCCATCCTTCCATCCATCCATCCATCCTTCCATCCATCCATCCATCCATCCATCCATTCATCCATCTTGAGGTGGCTTTCCACATCAGGTTTCTTTGGTTGTGTGAACACAAACACTGATTTAATTAGGCCGGACCACAATACTTGCTCTCACTTACTGCCTGCATAAAATAATGACACATTTACATTTAACCATCTAACCTATGTCTAATTAGTCAGTTGGGCTTTGTTTTGGGTTTTTTTTCACGGTGGCAGAAAGTTCAGCAGAATGACAAACAGACGTATCGCCCATTATAATGCAGCTCATTATTCTTTCGTTTTGTTTTCACCGTTATCTGCCGGTATCGTTTTGTACAAGTGAGCTTGTGTAAGTGCGCTCAGAGTCGCGGTTGGCAGCACCTGAATGCTCCTCCTTCACCGGCTCAGCAGTTGCACCTCCAGCCACTGCAAGTCAATGGGGGCAGTAGGCAACTACGTCTCTGTGTGGAGCAGATGGCAAAAGAATGGCGCTTCCTCCTCATGTGACGCGCTCCGCTCCATACAGATGAGTCAACACCCATCGCTGGCCGCTGAAGATCAGCCAGGGCTGAAGCGGGATCTTTTTTGGTATATATCTGGAGATCTTAAGCCTGGTGACTAATTGTTGGACTAATTTTTCAAATTCAGTGGCAGCTGCTGTCGAGGCTTCGTCATCACCACACAATTGTTCACAGCACACAAATGCACTTTTTATGCAAAGAACAGTATGAATATTAAATAAGTTAGTACTTCATATTTCATATCATATCTCTCGCAGTGGCCTATGAACATACATAAATAACATTCTTCACTCTTAGTATCACATGTTGTTTGATGGATGCGGGAAAACACAAGACGCCTCACGGATTCATTGATCCAGTGGGGTTTTTTTACATCAGAGGAACTCTTTGAGCGAACGGGGTTCAGGGGGTACCACGGGTCAGCCGCTGACCTGAAGGTTCCTAATCATGTGGTCGTTTCCCTGAGCGAGAACCCAAACTCCTCCCGGTGCTGTGTCAACATCGGTGTGTGTTCTCAGCTCCTGCCGACAAGAGTGAATGGGTGAAGAAGGCGACATGTTAAAGTGAGTGTCGTTAAGGTAGAACAGCGCTATAACAAGGCAGCAGCTATTTGATGGGAGCGTCACTTTTCATTGCCGTGTGTTTGTTTTCTTGTTTTTGTATGAATCCAGGGATTTTAATATCGTTTATATCCACCCTCAGCTGTTCCTATCCTCAGTAATCACAAGTGCATAATGAAGATGATGGTTGTTTTATACGTTTGCTGCTGCTGGTTTATGTCTTTTCCTTCCTGGCTGGCTCGTTATAGTTTGGTGTGTGCTGGTGTCTGCCTCTCTGTGGTGGATGGATGGCTGCCAGCCTGACTCTGTCACATACCCTCGTGTGTTTTTCTCTGTTTGGAAGTATAGAATGGATTCTTTCTCTCCTCATCGTCTTTGCCACCTGTTTTGTTTTTGTTTCACCTTCAGTTACTGTGTCTCAGCTTCATCCTCCCTGTTTTAATGAGACGCTCCCAGATTCTTGTCTCTCTCTCTCTTTTTTTTTTTTTTTTTTGCTTCGTTCTCTTCCCTTATATTCTCTTTTTTCGCTTTCTTCCCGTCGCCTTTGCAGCCGATTGCACCAGCAACATGTGGCAGGTGGTGAGAGGAAGACACAGCAGCGAGAGCGAGGAAGGAAAAAGTAAAATGACAAAAGCTCCTTTCTCACAAAAAAAAAACTCAATTACATCCATGATTGAATGATGTTAACACAACTCTGAGGATGAGAGGACGTCGCCTATGTTGAGATGAACGGTGCAGCTCAGCACAGCATAGATATCGATGTCGACTTGTGTTTGTTTTGTGCGCACAGCCCCACCATCAGTAATTACGGCGCCGCGTGTCTGACTGGGCCGGCCTGCCAATCAAATCATGAGAGAGTTACACACAGCGACGCCGAAACATCTGTGTGCTACCGTTGTCTGTGTCGAAACCCAATGACTTCCAGTTTCACCGGGTGATAATCTCACAAGTGTGTCAGCAGAATGAGGACAGGAGCACCAAATGATGTTTCACTGCTACGTTTGTATGTACGTTGTGGACAGCGAAGCAGAGGATGACGCAAGGACACACACACACTTCTACACTCCTTCATATATATATACAGTATGTGTGTGTGTGTATGTATGTGTATATATACATACTTATATATATGTGTGTATGTCTTTGTACCACTAACATGCAACCTATTACTTATCTCTTAATCTCTGATTTTTTTTTATCTTATTTACACAATCGACTGATTTGATATCATGATATCATGTTTTTGTTTGTGTGTTCCATTTTAAATTGTTCAGATATATAGTGAATATCACCAATGTCTGTTGCACACATATATATGTATGTGTGTGTGTGTGTGTGTGTATAATTGTACACACATTTACAGTATATATATATATACAAATACATTTGTATTGTTCTGGAATCTCTTTTTTTTTAACAATGAGACAGATTCACCTCAAATTCTTTGAAAGCCAAAGAACTTTCTGTTTCCATCCTGATCTTAGTTTCTGTGTTGATGGCTGTGAAAGATGCTCCGGATGTGGATCGGTGCCTCCTCTCTT
The DNA here is from genome assembly GCA_901007665.1 of Aeoliscus strigatus. Taxonomy (NCBI): domain Eukaryota; kingdom Metazoa; phylum Chordata; class Actinopteri; order Syngnathiformes; family Centriscidae; genus Aeoliscus; species Aeoliscus strigatus. The sequence goes on from CAAKHB010000625.1 coordinate 77,842, forward strand.
TCACTGTAAATCAGGTATCAGTCAAGTGAACCTGAACCTGCACATCCAGGATTCTTCTTCTCCGACAAATGAACTGTCATGATAGGTGCTGGTGCTGGTGTTACACTCTCCAAACAAGTTGTTGTACATGTTATATGACATGTTAGGCTCACACCGTGCATGCATGTGGTTTGCCAGGGCACTTTCCACCATGGCTGTTACCCAGAGAAATAATTTCCCCTTCAGGTCAAGGAAGGGGGGGTGTCGTAAAGTCTGCTTGTTGACCTGACAGCCAGGTGGAGCAAGATCTACCAGTAGTTTGTGAATGCAGATCATATGAGAAAGGTGAGCTTGGACGAAGCTGTGTGCATTCATGTTCATTAAAGGTGTCAAACATAAAAATATGAAACAAATTCGACAAATATCATATATATAGTGTGAAGAATCAACGTCCCCGTGCTCACAGATGACTGGTCCTCCTGAGCATCCTGACAAGCAGAAGCACCACTCCTCATGTGTTTTTTGGTGGACCTCAGCTGTTGGAGCGGTTGAATCTCCAGCAGATCTTTCTGCCGAGAGGCCACCACACAAATCGTCACACCTCCGTCTGGTTGTAATTGCAGGAGGATTTTTTTCAAATGAAAGTCATTTCACTGAACATTTCTGTGTGGCGGAGTGGAATTCCAGCGCCGCACTTTACGTAAGTGTTTATCAAAGGGTTGATTCAACCACACAACGGGTTAATCAACGCCAGATAAATAAATAGTAAATCATTGCGCCTGTCACGTTCCTGCAATATTGTTTACCTCGACTGTCTTTCAGTCCGTTAACGACAGGTTATAAGAAGGAGAAACCCAGTTGCTCTAAATATGTCGCCAGCAGATAAAGCCCATTATTCCAGAGACAATAACACTGTTTGCCTCAGACACATAGGACCTACCTTAAGCAGGAGAATGACATTTCGCTGGTCTGTGGTCTTATCAATGTGCCGACCGTCGATAAGGAAAACATGCATTAGGATGCAGACACACACGGTAATGATAACCTGTGCCAATCCTAATAGACTGTCAGGAATCTTGATTGAAATCTCCCGCGTCTGCTCGTGCTAAAAAGCCTTTCAGAATGCCGCCACATCTTTCACATCTTTCCTACCTTTTCCCGACCTAATACTCGTGTGTTTGGAGACTGTTTGATCTGTCGTGTGTTTGTGTGTGTGTGTGTGTGTGTGTGTGTGTTTGTGTAGAGGTGGGACGCAGCAATCGGCTGTGTACCGTCACAGCCACACACACAGTCAGGTGATGGCGTCCTCTGTTCGAACCGGACTGATAATTACTACCGCTCCTGAATAATTCTACCAGACTAGGTGTAAGATCAGAGGAGTCAGAGCGCAGACTGTCCTACATGGGGTTAGAGGCAGTTGATTGGACGGAGCCTGTGCAAGACAAAGTATTTCAGCCCAAGTCACTTTACGTTTTCCAACAACAGGTCATAAAATAATATCAGTTGTAGCGTTGATCCAACGCTGTCTGTCTCCATCCCAAATGTCCATTCAGCCATCTTGGCATTTAAACAGTAGGGTGAAGGTTTGTTGCTGTAACGGTCACACACACCAGTGGCATCACCTTTTTTTTTTTAAATTGTATGTTGTAATCCACTGCTCCTTTCACACTGCCAAGACTGAATAATTAATGAAACCATCCCATCGGATGCTGGACAAACTCTTAGCTGGAGCCCAAGACGATGAAGAGGTATTTTATTTTGAAAGAGAATGCACCTCCACAATGGAAATGGTTGGGTCCCATAGCTTGATTTGATCTGAACTGATGGTCGTTGTTCATTTGAAGCGTAAAACCTCTGAACAAACGTCTGTGTTTGCGTTAGGGACGAGAATGAGACGGGAGGCAGACTCAGACAAGTTAGGGAGAAGTGACAGTCTGAAGCATACAGGTGATTCCTCACAGAGCAACGAGTGTGTAAACGGAATCTCATGTGATTTTAGGTTCATCTGTTCTCAGGATGGATTTCATAACCTGTACGAATCATGAAGGGTTTTTTTTTTTCCACCGCTGCCACTCAAAGAACTTCTTTTATTTCTTACTGTCAGTGCTGCTGCTGAAACAGGTGAGACTGTTATTAGCTCCTCCAGCCTGGGTGTTTTCCTACAATATGAATAGTGTGTGTGTGTGTGTCTGTGTGTGTGTCTGTGTGTGTGTCTTAGATATGGGTTTTAGCTGAGATGAGTATAGCTGGGTCACATGCTCTCTCTGGTGCTGCTGATATTGCTCGTGCTTTCGAGGGTGGGGGCTTACAGGGCACGCATGCACACACACACACACACACACACACACAACAAGTACACACATCCAATAATACACCTATGAAAGGATCTTACCACCAAATGATACAGTAGATCAACACAAGTATGTATGTGTAGTTTAATAGTATAGTATATTTTAATATAGTATAGTTTAGTATAGTATAATTTAATACGGGATAGTATAGTATATTTTGATATATATCATAGTATCATATCGTATAATTTGATGCAGTCACTCGGTCAATATGCAGTACAGCTGTCAGATTTGAGTCTTCACAATGTGCCCTGCAGCTCTAACCTGAAGTCATGTCACAGTCCAAATGCAGTTTCCATTTGATAAATGTTCAAAGTGGAGAAAGTATTTATATTGGATCATTTCTGCACCTTTGTTTCAATGACATTGTGTGAAGGATCATAATTAAGATGTTTGTGCCTGCGGCTCCCGTCAGCAGGCTGTGGCCCATCAACAGCCACTGGAGCCAGATCCAGATCACTGGCCGCCCAGGTCGAGTCATGTCCTACGGAGAGAAATATTCACGTGTTCGCCGTTGTGACTTTTTTGACAGAGCAATCAAATGTGTTTGCCTTTCTCCCAGACAGACGGAGGCAAATAAACTCATTCAGTAGCTGCCATGTTGTCGCCAGACTCATAAGGTCGAAATGACCTTTGAGTTGAAAAATGATGAAGCGGTGATGTATTTTGGGGTTTTCACTGAGTGTATTGAGGCACACGCAGTGGAGGCAGTCTGTGTGTGTGTGTATGTGTGTGTGTGTGAGAGAGCATGTTTGCTAACCACAGCAAAAAACAACATTACACACAGATTTATTGATTGAAACAACTTCCTGGCGAAATATTGACGCTCGCTCTGACATCTCGCGTCACTTGCGAGCGTCCGCACGTCCACTCAAGAAACTCAGATCAGATCAGACATTCATGTTGTAACACCAGGACAATAAAGACAGTGACTGGCACCTGGACAGTGGAATTGATTGAACCTCCTCCCGTCTCCTCCTCTCGTCTGCGTTCCTGTTTGTTAAGTTCTCGTTTTAAATCCACACAGCTTATTACATGGAGAGGAGAGCGGGTTATTGCCTTATTGCCTGTGGCCTCGTGCGTCTTTTTCAGCTTTGTGCATCCTCCGTCCTCTGTAATCAGGCCTATCACACACACACACACACACACAAACAGACACACAGACATGCTTTTATGTGCGTGTCACAGCAGAAAGAAACTGTACAGTTTGACCGTCAATGCAGCGAGCGTCAATACCAGTCCATCGTAGATTTCAGACATGATATTCGATTTAATAACAGGGGCCAAGTGGGAGAATTAGCCTTTAATTCATCACCACACTGCCTTCGTGCGCAGTAATGTCATTTACTCCTCCACTGTCTGAAAGTTTCTGCAAATACAGACATAATGGGATGGAGGATAAAAAAAAACTGTGGCAGGAGGAACGTTGGTTTGAGGCTAGAGGAGACTGCTATTAGCTGCTAATTCTGAAACAAATTATGCAATTAGCTCTGGCATCAGGATGTAGGCCATGAGAGAGGACAGCGTAACCTTCATTTGATTTGTTCTGCAGCGAGCCAGGCGAGAGAGACGAACCCATTTAATAGGAGAATTTCATAGTCCGGGCAAAACGTTAACAGTATCCATAAGTGGCACTTTAGCTTTCCTTTGAGTGCTTTCTTTCTTCTTTTTAACGTTTTTTTTTTTTTTTTTTTAAATGACTGAGTGTGAGGGTTTTTTTTTTTTTCCTTTTTATGAAAAATACTCATGTCCCTTAAACAAAGACGTAATTTGTCTGTGCATATGAGATAATATTGTCTGGGGAGCTGTGCAATCCACTGACTGAAACAGAGGCAAGGTGTTGGTTTCAAGGTGCTTGCGTGCGTGCATGCGTCTCCATCACACAAAAAACACTAGGATATTACACTTCGTTGTATCAAAGTGAATCTTCAGAAATGGCGCAGGTCAAAAGTCCACCGAGAAATTCTCTTGTTGTAAGGAAGTGTTATTTTTTCTCTCATTGCTCTCATCAGAGGTATTATTACCCACCCGTAATTTATAGCACTTCTTGCTAAACCACACATTTCATGCTTTTTTTTTTTTCCCTTGTGACTTCGCACAAGCATCTTAGTGTGACTGTCACGGTTAATCCCTGCTAGGAGGTGCAGGCGGCTTCCAACTCTTGTTTTCCCTACAGCATTTGAATCCGCAAAGGCATCAGAAATCCTCCGTTCCCTCATCTCGTGTGCTGTCGTAGCACGTATGTATTAGTCTTAATCACATGGGGCAGAGACAGAGCTGCGGTTTCTCACCAACATCCACCACTGCTTTTGTGCCATTCAGGTGCTTTAGTGTGTAAACACTCTGCATCAAACCACATCATCACGCGATGATTTGTTTGTAATGTCACACTTCACGTGCACCAGTTGGGTTTGTCTCCAAGCGTTAAGCCCGACTAGGTTTTGCATAATGATTTGGGATGTTATCGGTGCAGAGCTGGAACGTAAACAATGGAACTATCTCGGAAAGGTTAGCCATATGTTAAATTCATGGCAGCGGGGGGAGGAGGTGCGTGTGCAATGCTACCTGACAACCTTCACAAACACACACACATCTGCACATTGGCACTTAATGCTCCGATTCTTCTCTGAGCAATCACGTGAACCTGAAACCATATGATACGTTCACATCGACTGTGCAGTTTTCTTTTTCCATTTTGACTTATCTGGAACAGGAAGAGGCTTGTCTGGTTAAAACAAGAGGACATGCATGTGGGTGAAACATCTAGAAAGAAGCAGACCAGTGATCAGAATCACGCCAGAGTGTGAACAACAACCAGCTGTCATTTGTGTAAATGAGTGTGTTTACTCATTGATCTCTTTCATTCTTTCATTCAGTTAAGTCGCAGACAAATGCACTTGTTTGTTCTGTTGAATATGATTCCCCTCTCATCTGTTCACTTCTGACTGACTAGAGGAGAGGTTTTGTTGTTTATTTTTTCCAACCTGCTATGTTGGCACCTCGGGACCTCGGACATCCGATGCAACTGGAACGTCATAAGAAGACATTTTGTCCTTGTTAAGTTGTTGCTTTCTCTGGCTGAAACCCTAGCGCTGCTGTCCCTTTCCCCGGACGTGTGGACGGACTGCTGAATCCTGACCACGCGATCCGTGTTGTGCAACAGTTGTTTCCTGAGTGTGTACCACCGTGCGCCTCACTCCACTTTACGCCTGCGGTGGACAAACTTTGCTTGTTTTCCTGGGTTACGTCTTTGTGGTGTTTATTGTTTGGAGTTGCTCTTTGTGGTGCTGTTGCTCTCTTTATGTCCAGGATGACTGAGCTGTTGGCACAAGGCCGATGGTTTTGCAATAACATATCACACACTTTGCACAAATGCTGCATTTTATATTTAATCATAATAATGTAATTCATGCCCGACAATTCTCACAGATGATTATCTAATTGGCGTGTGATTTCACAGAGTAGAGCTCACAGACTTCCATTATGCACCGCTGCTTAATTAAAGACGCTTTTCACACTTCCCTGTTCACAATTCCTACATGCAGTCTTCTCACGCATAATTGTATTATGGACTGCATTACATTGTCCCACTTTAATTCATAGCCGGCGGCTTACCAGTGGTAAAACAAAGACATCTGTGAGAGTCACTGGTCTCTCTGTGCTGCTGCAGCGCAGACACTGTTCTCTCAACATTTAACCAGAATCGGAAATTCTGTTTTAATCCCTGCAGGAAATCTGTTTGTTACCAGAGCTCCAAAAGAAGAAGTATACATTAGAAAAAAATTTGAATTAAGTAATTAACAAGTATTAAAGTAAAATATTCCTTGTATTAACACAAAACAGTCAAAAACCCCTTTGGCAAATGGACACAATCACATGGCTTCTAGAAAAAAATGAATGCATACAGATATTTCCAGGTGGTGCTTTGGAGTCATGTGATCGGAAGAGTAAAAATAAAAATGGTGGCATAACATGTTCTGGGTGAATGTTCAAAATCAAAATAACTCTGCCAATTATCACACGGTGTCTGCCGTTCCTTCGCAAGCAGCTTCGTCTCTGCACGCCTGCTTTGTCGCCGCGGCCGCCATCATCCAGCGCTGAGACACATCTGGCACCTCCACATTTACCACTTAGCTAAATCACATTACTTCGAGCCTGGTGCCTCTAACAAGGTGCGCGGTGTGTTTCAACTAGCTGGGAAAATAGGAAGGGAACATGGCAAGAGACAAAGCAGAAGAACAGATAACACAGTGTTAACAATTGCTCAGTGCGTTCCTGCGCCTCCCATTACACACACTTTGCACCTTTTAACCTTGTTAGCAGGCCACGGCAGCGCACCGCCCCCGAATGCTTGTTCCATAATTAAGGGCGGCTCAGGTGCTCGATTCACGGAGATTTGCAGGGCTATGATTAAAATTGAAATTTAATTCTGGTAATATGGCGGGGGTGAGGATATTGAATGTGTGTGTGTGTGGTGGTGTGGGGGTGTTTGGGTCGTTGCTGCAGCCACATATCTGGGAGATACTTCACATCGGCTGTTCAAACATGGACTTAAAACAGGCTTATCTCCCCAAAGGTTAATGAAGAGCGTCTGTCTGCGCCTGCTACAAACGCACAACAGAGGTCTCATCTTCCACCGCACAGCATCATGACAGTCACACACACACACACACACACAGCTTCAGGCATCACAAGCCCTCACTGATAGAATTCTCATTTCCAATAACATCCTCAGACGACTTAATTACTTTTCCTTTTGATGCGACTCGTAAGAATGAGCAGACTGGAGATGGAATCTCATGTTCCTGCATCTCCGTGTGGTTCTCCTTCCTCAGTGATAGCTGATAATTGCCTTGTGCCATTTCAGATCGCCGGGCATGATGAAGTCTGCCGTAGAGTTCATGGAGAACAATGTTCTCTACGTGAGCTAAGTGGGCGCGTGGACTCACGTGACGTGAGGATGTGTGTGTTGTCTGATCCCGTGTCAGAGGGAGCTGATAATTGAGAGAAAGGCGCTGGGGTGAATCATAGACTGGTTCAGGACATTCACCGGTTCACCTGGAATGACTGAGAGGCTTCACAGAGCTTCACTCCTGCAGAAGCAAAAAGATAAAGAAAAACAATCTAACCTTTGTCCTTTTTCTCGTCCACTGTCACTTTAATCGAAGAAATGTTGCAGAAAGATCCTATTCAGCTTTTGCGTGACTCTGTTCCGCTCGTGTACCATTTTCTTTATAGAATATGAATTTATTCTATTTTATTTTTCCTCTCACTTCTTTTCAATCCGGTCTTTGTGTTCAAACTCCCCGTCGGTCGATTCTCATGTGCGTTACTGCGAAACGCAGTGACTGTTTCATCACTGCCGACAGACAACGAACACACAGACGTGGAGCTGAAAGAATACGTGTTTCAGAATAAGTTCATTCTATTGTTACCTCGTGGATTTTAACATTCATCATAGGGCTTCAAAACATGTGACATGTGAAGAGATTCACTTTGTTTTTTTCAGCTGCAGGGAGACGAGATCGTGTGTCTTACCAGCAAACATTGGTGTTAAGACCTGGTGTGTCCGTGCATAGATAATAACAGGTTATGGATGTTATTATTTCTTAATAATCATTAAAATCATAAGGTACGTGTCGACAAACCTGACGATTTCACTGTGTGATGCCCCATTAAAGTACTTTTCAACAAATGCCGCATGGACATTCACCATGAGCCCATTGTTTTCATCACAAAGTGCCTTTAGAATCAGGGCTGTTTCTGTCCAGTGATGTTAACTGCGGGGTGGGGTGGGGTGGGGTGGGGGGG
>CAAKHB010000625.1:86002-108502 GCA_901007665.1 Aeoliscus strigatus
GGGGTGGGGGGTGTGCCCTCGACGTGTCCCCAGGACTGGTGGTGCCACTCCGTCCACGGAGATGAATCGCTGGTTGCTCTCAGCGTACTAAGTAATACAGCCAATGATGAATCGCTGCTCTCACTGACAAGCAAATTGGAATCACTGGATTCTGGAACCCACACTGGACAAAGGGGGAAAACAAGGCCTTTAGCTGTGATGTCGAGTCATCTGTCAGTGTTTCACGACTTGAGGCCGCACAAGGTACCCCACTGCCGCCCCCCAACCCCGCAAGGCCTCCAATAAACAGGGAAGACAAAGGGCCTCTCAGGAATATGTCACAGTGATATCGTTCGCCGGTAATCTGTTGGATCTCACTCGTCAGCATTGGAGCTGCTATATGAAGGGTGTTGGTTCCTCTGTAAACTCTCCAACATTGAAGTTAGTCCGTCAACCATCTCGACCAGTTCTATCCTCGCTGTTTCCAGCCTCCGTTAACCTCCGTTCTGCGAGCGGCGGCGGCCTGAGTCTGTGGCGCTTGCAAAACAAATCCCCCAACACAAGAAATGACTAAATGGCCTTAATGAGGTTTTCTAATTACACAGGGAAGTTAGCCCATGTCAAATGGGCCTTTTTCTGACTTGACATGGATTAACAGCCAGGCTATTAAATCCAGTTCTACATTAGCACAAAGCAGGAACTGATCCAGTCATGTCTGCAGTGACTGTAGCTGACTTACACAAAGCGCGTCCCTTCGTTCGAAGAGAATGTTTTTTTTAAGGCCGAACGAGCCGCGGGCAGCAGGCGAACCTCAGGAGTGTGAATGGGGAATAAAAATCAGGAACACAGATGTTTCAGTGTCTGAGTCATGAAGGCTATAACCTTTGACGTAGGCTTTATGATTCTCTGTCGTTTATTCCTCCCGCTGTCTGTCTCTCTTCCTCTTCGAGGGAATATGATTTACTTCATCGTCATTAACACATCAAAAGAGCCAAGTGTGTATTTCAAAGTCATCTGATAACTGATGCTCTTTAATGGCACACTAGAACAGTAATTAATTTCAAAAAAACATCCCGTTTATTTGTTCTGGGAGTCAATGCTCCCGCCAAAGCAGGATAAATCCTGTCTGTTGCTGCAGCTCAAATTAATTTACGTCTCCTCACATCCTTTGAGAATGTAATTATCTGAGCAAACAGGCTTTGGGTGTGTTGAATGTACATTCTATCAACAGAGTTGTACTGAAGCCAAAACAGTAAAGATCCATATTGCTTCCTTCCCTTATTTCCTCTCTTCTGTTTGCTACTTCAGGACCTACGAGGACAAAGTCACGGCTCTTACTGCTGCTGCACAAACATGTCGTAAAGGCTCATTTTAGTCTTATTTTACAAGTGGGAAACATTTGGTCACGTATTTTAGGTCAAAGCTGTCAGCAGACCCAACATAAACATAAGTGTGTTCATGATTTCACGTACTCATACTGCTTTGTCGTGTATCTCATCACTGTCCAGCAATCTGACTGGCGATTGTGTGAAACTGTAATACAACAGGTGTTTATTTCTTGTTTACCAGTCATTAGTCTGGTTTCTCCGCTGTTTGAACCGACTCACGTGACAAGAATACAGATTCCGATCGTGGGTCGTGAAGTCATGACTGTTACCATCATGAATCACCGTCAACATGGAAACATGAACGACACACACAAACCCACTGCAGTTACACAAATGACTTTTGAAACAAGTTGATTTATTCAGGTAGTGGAAGTGATTGTCTGACATTCAATCATCTTTCTTAACATATTGATCTGAGCTGCATGTGCTGCTGGAAACTTATTTAATATCAGAATTATATTATTACTTATTATTATAAGAACTGAGTGATATATAGTATAAATCTATGCTCTCAGCTCCCTGTCATCTTTTTCGTTTCTTCCTTACATAGCACAGATACACACATACACACTCATGCAAGCAGCCCAGCATGGCTTGTTGGGGATTTTCTCACAAATCGGCCCCCTAAAGGGAAAGAGGCTGGCATAAATCAGCTGGTGTCAGGGCTACAGACACCCACAGCTCCTTATCACCACACGCAGGCGGACACACTCACAGATTGATGGGCAGATAGTTGCTCTGACAGGCAGGACGACAGGCAGCCAGGTGGAGAGGCTTCCAGACGCAGGCAAACTGCAAAGGCACAGATAGGCAGGAGGACATAATAACACCTGTCAAGGTTCACAGATCAAACAGTGATTGGTGTAAAAAAAAAACCAAACGATCGGTATCTTGCTCATTAAACAAATGAATATGATCTTTTAAATTTGAATTTGAAAGGTTATCGGAAAAAAAAGTGACTTATTCATGAACTTTAAAGCACGATAATTATCATTTTGTCTATTGGAGGTCAGGAGGTGACCATATAAAAAGGTTGTAAAATAGCAGCAGTTACTGTTACTATTGATCATCCAGCTTGCAAAATTGGACTTTTTTCCCACGGCCAGTCAGGTGGTGGGAACGTATCAGCTGACTAGTCCTGCCTCTGCTCATTTGCATATCTTGTATCATACGTGTCATCACTTACAGTCTCCTCTCTCTTGTCCCTGACTCAAACAAACACATGGATTATTGTCAGACAGCACTGTGTCGTACACAGCTGTGTTGGGGTTCCACTGCCAAACTCCATTTGTTTCCACTGCTCAGCGTCTACCAGAGCAACACTAAGCTGCTGTTCTGTTCCGTGGACTTGTCTGTTTTGGTTCATCTAGCATGCTGTGCCTCCGCAGCAGATTACATCTCTCATCCCATTATTTACCGTCCTGGTACTGCCAAGTTTTTCTTTCAAAACAAAAAAGAAGCAGTTTTCACCTGGAGACGAGACACTTCCTGTAAATAAGTATGCAAATTGTATTTCTATAACATTCCACACAGACAGGACTCACACTGGGGTTTATAAAGGATAAAATCAATACAAACAAATAATAAAACAAATAAAACATGGTGTAATGTAAATTGTGGTTTCTTGATTATGAACATTTCAACATGTCTCAGTTGTTATTAGCCTTACTGTAGAATGTTTTACACACTTTGACATCAGTGTGTGACATGGTGGACTATCAAAGTTCTTCCATGTTGACCTACTCAGCATCATCAGAATCACATGAACTGTCTTTATTGAAGAGGGAAAATTGTTTGTCACGGCATCACAAGAGTAGACATTGTATAGGTAATACAGAGCATTATACATGTAAAATTAGCTAAATGAACAAAATAACTGATTAGAATAAAACTATGTATAGAAATAGAACAATCTGCACATTTCTTGGCATTCGACATCAGTACAGCAACAAACCTACGGTAAGGAGGCAGAATCAGATGTTTGATTGGTGATCGATCTCAGAAGTTTTACCGGGAACGTGCATCAATCTGAGACACTGCGTCTCTGACAAAGAATCAGCATCATTAGCAGCACTTTGTTTGATGCAGGTAGAGCAGGGGCAACTGCACCCCACCGTCTTTGCTCAACTCCTGCACAGTCTCTGCGTATACGTGGCAGTAATGACACAACACACCTGCGGTTCAGCGACATCTAATCAAGAGATACAGCAGAAAGCTTTTACAGGGGAATGCTCACGTTCGACCACTCCATTATTCAGCACATCTCAGAGACGGTGAGACTTTGAGAACTAAATGTATCCATTTTTCTTCATGCTTGCGTGTACCTTTATTTTAAGTTGAGATTTTTTTTTTTTTTTTCCCAGCCAGCTTTACATTAGGCCAGATGTTCCGTGATGTGGTTCTGAATGCAACACGCAAGTCATGTGGTGGGCGTGAGTGCAAGGCCGCAGGTTCCTCTTTGAGGCGTGTAAATGAACAATTGCTCAGTGGTTCTGAAAAGTAAGCTCTGTGTGTGTGTGTGTGTGTGTGTGTGTGTCTGTGTGTGTAGCTGCATGAGTGTTTGAATGAACACCGTAACTCACTTGCTCTCATTGCTAAACATCAGCCCATTGATTTTTTTTTTTTTTTTATTTCATAAAAACAGTTCTTACTTCTCAAAACAGTTTTCTGGGGAAAAAAAAAAGAATGGACTAACAGAAGGCCAGAGCTTTTACCTTTTCAATGTAAATTAATGTTAAACTGAAATTTCTGATATAGTGCTCTGAAATTTTCACGAAGTCCCTTTGCAGCCGGAATTGAAGAAGCAACGTCGTCCCCTGCAACATTAATGTCATTCTTAAGTAGCTACGGAAAGTGCTTGTCTACAGAAATTCTGTTTTTCTACCTAAAAAATACATTTCTTTGCGAGCACCAAGCCATTTACGTTTCAGTCAAATGCATTCGCTCTTCCAGCGCTCACAGCTGCCATGTTAAAGTCCAACCTTACAAAAAAATACACATCCGTATGACTGTACCCACCTGAAAACAACCAACCAGTGTTTTATTTTCAAAGTTCACCAACATCATGTCACATCCACAGTGGCAAAAGGAGGAATTATGACATTCTACATTGTGTGTTTGTGTTGTTTTTGCTGCAAAATGTATTATGCTGTGCACAGCTCTTGCTATAGAATAACAAAAAGAATACAAAGAAACAAAGAAATGCTACAGTAGGTACAAGACAAAGTCGAATATTGCACATAACAATCGACAGGCACATATTTCAGTGTATTGTACTCTTTCGTTCCTCTTTCGTCTCTTCTTTTTCCTCCGTTCAATCCAACAGTCAGACGGTTTGTGCGAGTGATTCCCAAGCGGCCGGACAAGCCGGGCTGCCAGAAACTTATGACTAACCATGTTCTTCAAACATCATGGCGCAACCAAAGCATGGCAGGATGACAGATCGTCCCTTCAATATATAGTGACAAACAAATTAGTGCAAAGATGCTTCTCCCTGCATACCAGATGTGTGGGGCTCCGTGGTACGGAACAGCTGATGAAAACTGTCCACGTCCCATCTGTGCTTTGGCGGAGTCATCGGTGCAGCAATTTGTGCTGAACAAAGAAGTGCAAACAGCCAGGCTGATTACATGTGTCATCGTAGGAGGTTTAAAACCCTGCGGGGGGAGATCACACAGCTTTTACCCGATGAGAGGAGCCTTTCTATATTCATTCTTTACGCTACAGCGTTGGTGTTTCTAGCAGCCTTTAGACAGAGCGATGTGGAATTAGAGAACTCCAGAGATGCTGTTGCACGTGAGCGCAGTGGGGTTTGTTTCCGAGGACGTGTTCGCTCTCTCGTCGGGGCGGTGTGAGCTGTGATTGATTGGTCCCGCCGAAGAGAACATGCTACATTAGCCCTTGTGGGTTTTTTTTTTTCAGCTTCTCACCTTTATTTCAACGTGGATAAATTACAAGCGATGCTGAACTTCTTGTGGGAATCCAAAATCCAATCAGACCACCGGTAACCAGTCACATGGGTCTATCTGTTGGAGGCGGGCTCAGAGACATGTCCATATCCAAATCCACTCGTGTCTCCCCCTGTCTCACCAAAGTGTCACTTTCCAGCTCTGGCGTCTGTCCAGGCTTGAGCTGGCGACTGCAGGGCTGCGACACAGACGAGCCAATTTGTATCTGACCTCACACCTACGTACTGACCCGGACACGCAGAGACAGGAGACCACATACAGCGTCGCCATCACCGGCTCGCCGTCCAAGCACCGTGTCAGCGCGGTGGTGTGGGTCGAAAATCAGCACGTACTGGATAGTTTTTCAGCTTTTAGCGCATAATCAAGGCTCACCGGAAAATCAAAAGGTACAAATCAAAAGTCACACCAGTGCATTGTAGCATCGGATGTTTGCTTTGGTGTACGTGACAGCGCCGCGCGGCTGCATGTTGAGGGGCAGCATGCTGACAGGAAGCAGGAGAATGGGGGGAGGGGGGCAACAGCACACAGAGAGGCTCAGACATTCCCGGCCCGCTTCCTGTCATTACAACACAGACTTATCTTGCTCGCTCTGCCTTGTAAATACACTCGAGTGCTCGTTATCAAAGGAGCGTGGTGACAAACACCATCCAGGTTTGAATCTTCAGCTTCCTACTGCTCGCTCGCAGATGAGTCATTCTCATGGATGACAGGGTGCATTAATATTCTGTTAAGCAGAAATGCGAGCGCACATTAAATCCGCCACTTATCAGGTAGTAATCATGATCTGTGTAGAACCTGTGTGTGTAGTGGGGGGAGGAGGGTAATCGCCGGAAGTTTTCAGGGTGGGATGGCAACAGAAAATAAGATATATCTTCACTCATCTTCTCCCGCTTGCTCCGGTTACGGGTCGTGCTTGTGCTGGAGATGATCCCAGCTGTCAATGTGCCAACGGCAGAGTACAACCTGGACGGGGTCTCCGGCTCATCGCAGGGCTCGATCTGTTTTCTTTATTTCTATTTCCCCGTCCATCCGGGGCACGCTGACATTAACGGTTTTAGGGTGACATTTCTTTCGCTTCACTCCTCTCAGAAACATGTGCCTGTTGTTCCCAAACTCTGCTATTTTAGTGCTAAAAGCCTTTTGCAGTCAAGCACATTGTCCAAAGGCAATATATTTTTTATTGAAAGTGCCGAATGCGAAACACAAAAGAAACATGCCGAGGAGGGAAAAGAAAGCATCTGAAATCTGACGTTAAATTTCTTTTCAGTAATAATTTCAAACCTTACCCTGAAAGAAAGTGAGTGCTTGAGAGAACATGTGACAAGTCCACGGTGTCGCCATGACAGTCTGCCGCCATCACACTCTGAGTATGTTCAACAGGCACGTCACCTCGTTCATGAGTGCAAACGCGTCCATCCATTCCATCCGGCAAAATGAAATAGCAAATAAAATGAATGTCAAGAAAATGAGTGTCAAATTATCTCCTTTTTTAAACATTAAAACGTTTTCCTGCTCTGTTCCTTGTCACTGCCAACGCTGTCTGTGACATGATCAGGATCAGTGACAGACATGAATAGTCACCGGACTTGAAAAGCAATAGATTGGGAAAAAAAAAAAAAAAGACTGCGTTTATGTGCAGTCGAGAAAAAAAGCATAAAAGTGTAAAGCAGAGACACGATTGAAGACATTTTAAGTACTTTAACTACAATGTTACCTGTAGTTTATTGCATTGATCAAAGCTTTATTATTTTAGTACACAATTCTGAAATGTGTGTGTGTGTGTGTGTGTGCAGAAACACATTTTAGTATTAATTATATTAATTCACAAACTGCCTGACTCACTGTCCAAGGATGGCCGAGGAGCGCCGTGTTTTCATTGAGATGTTTTGATGGTTTAACCGCCAAACGCGCGCCTCCATCGCTGCCGTTACGGCAAACATTCAAGCAGCCAATCAGAGTCTTTCTGGCTCCCACATCCTAGCGCTCATCCTTGTTGTCGCCTCAAAATCTTTCTGAAACGCCTGCACTACAGGACATGTGCAAGTATGTAGCTGAGGCTTTTGTAGTCCAAGATCAGCTTACGGATGTGACAGAAATCTGGTTTTAAGTGCTGGGGAGAAACAACGCAGCCCCTCATTTAGAGGCTCAGTGGCTTTCAATCTGAGTCATGCAGAAAGACATTAAGGAGAGGACAGAGAGAGAGAGAGAGGGTCAATGATTTCCCTCAGCGCCTGTTTCAATAGTCTCCCTTCACTTATGTGACCCATTCGTTATGCTGAGCCACGGGGAAATCTGATTGGGCTCATTACCCTCTCCTCAGAACGGATACGGGGAGAGCAAGAGAGGGACAGAGGCTCGTTATGAATGGACCTCAGCACCACTGTTGTCACTGTCAGGAATAGGTGGCCGTCTGCCAAGCCCCACCCCCAGTACACACGCACACACACACACACACACACACTCTAACCGGGCTTTGCTCGGCCTCCCCGCCTCTGCATGTCAGAAACAAATGAGCGCCATCTCTTGTGTGTGTGTGTGTGTGTGTCGCGGAGCAGGTGGGGGATGGACGGGAGCTGAGGCAGTTGGCATGCATCGTCTCGTTTACGTCAGTAGAGATGCCACAAAGGGAGTCTGAGGTTTACGACGGCCACACGTTGGATGGCTCAGACGGGATTTTTTTTTTTTTTTTTTTTTTTTCCTTTCTCTGTTAAAACGTAAAAGAGAAAATCACACACACACACACAGAGTTTTCCTCCAGGTACTCCAGTTTCATCTCAGAGACCAAAAACCTTCTCTTCACTCCAAACTGCTGAGCAGGTTTGCGGGTGAGAGTGAGGAGTTGTCTGTCACTCGCCGAGAGTTCTGACGCAGCAAATGTCTGTTCATGTGGAAAATCGTCCGGAGCAGCAGAAAATCACCGGTGTAATTGTGACAATCCAACTTGTATATGAATTTATGAGGTTGAGGATTTGCTGTGCCTCTTTGAGAAACTCCATCACACTCCATATTGTTCGCCACGGACAGACTGTTACACACAGCTCAGTCATAAATCAGGCCAGCGGGTGCTTGTACCAGCACTTCATAAACCTGCCAGGAGAGGATCAGACGTAGCATTTCAAGGATAGACTCTAAATTGCTCTTCTTGCTTTTGCACAGTTTATTCAGCACCAGACTGACTGAAAAGATGAATTGCTCAATAGTGTTGAGGGTGAAATGAGTTATTTTTCATGTTTTTTTGTGTAAAATACTTACATTGTCGATGGACTGAACATAATAAAAGTTCCATTCATGTTTCTGCAGTTTTATTTATTCAGCCCAGTGTTGAGTTCAGCACATCAACAAGCAGTTAGGATATTACATTACATATGTGCACATTCAGTATAGATTAAATGTACATTATATGTATGTATCACAAACTCGTCGCCTCCTCCAGCAGCAAACTGAAGCAGAATATGTACAGCAATAGTGAGCAGTTGTTTTGAGCTGTTTACGGAACAACGGTTTTGAATCGTTTAGAAGAGACGCGTGAATGTGAACGTGTGCGACGACGGTATCGTCTTTCAGAGAAGCTTTGAAACCAGCTTCACCTTTCTACAGCATCCAATAACTGATGCGGCGCATGTTCGTCACTACGGGTAACATGGAGTTTAAATGATGTACGTAAACATAAAGATCATAACCAACATTTCTACTCCCTTGTTCGGAGTAACAAAGTGGACATTCTGTCTGGAATGATTAGTTTGTAGCCTCACTTTGCATCTTTCTGTAATAAAGTCTTAGAGTCAAATCTTCCCAGAAAAGGACTTTAATTTCCCAGGAGAACTTCTTTGGCGTGGCGACTTCAGATTGTAACGCTGGCGACCGTCTGCGCAGCCTGTGCGATGATGTCATCGCCCACTGGGCCTTGGAGTTGGCAGAAGTGCTGTTGAGTGTGTCTGGACCCTTGATCAAATATACATGACAGGCTTGGGGGAGCCCCAGAGTGAACGTGAAGTATCCTGTTGTCCTCGTTATGCTCGGATTCGTCATGCAGCATCGTGACGTGCGCAAATGTGAGCAACACATATTGACAAACCGACATTTAAACCTTGTGCCTCTTTTTCCAGACATACAAACTAACTTACTGCATACATGAAGATGGATAGGACTTCGAAGGACCTGGTTGGTCCAAGGAGTCATTTGGGGGTTTAGACCGTAGTGAGGTCACAGTGCAAACGGCTGTAGTGTGCTGATGGCCCATGAGGAGCAGCCTCAGAGTTCTGTTTCTGTGTGTGTCAGAGTCTTTTCCTCTCCACCCCCCCACACACACACTCATCTTTGTCTTTTATTGATCATTAGCTGACGTTAGGAGCAGAGAGGGGGTGTAATTAAGGAGCAGACTGGGCTGTCAATTCAGCTCAGCGCTCCCTGAAGAGCACCCGTCCAGACGTGCGCCCTAATAGAGCTTCCTACTGTAAACAACACGCACACCTGGACAGCACAAAGCCCCCGGGACGACCGGGGGAGGGCGGATACCTGCAACTTAGAGCTAATAAGAGAGGAAGTTTATCACCAAACATGTCGTGGGTGTGTGAAAGTCGATGTTTCTTTGCTGGTGTGAGAAAGAAGAAATGTCCTTTTGTGCAAATACCTGTTTGCGTGTGCTGGTCTGGGTGTCGGGGCTGAGGCTGATCTGGGCCTTTAATCAATAGAACTACCAAAACATCTCCAGCGCTGCCTTGCTCTTGTTGACTCTGCGTGTCTCTTGTCTCTCCTCCAGAGAAAGTCAGTATGCTGTCGGCATTGATCGCTCCCTTCAAGTACATAAGCCCTGGGACCAGCGGCACAGAGGACGAGGACAGTTTAAGTAAGCTCCTGTTTCCTTTTTTCTCTCCGAGCCAGGCTGCACTAACTACATCCGGGCCGAACGTGACAGTCACCTCCCTGTAACTAGTCGTTTGTCTGGAATATGGAACGAAAGCGAACCGTTACGTATCAGATTTGAATGTCGATACGGTCCGTTTCATAGGTCGTTGCAGACGTTTCTGTCGTCCTCGTCTCAGCCGGGTGCTGTGTCCCCCCCGCGCGTGCTCCTCCGTTACAAACGGGATCGATGCTTCGCGTTGGCTGGGGCGACCGACGTGTTTCAGTCAGCACGCAGATTCCAAACCAATTTGGAGGCGGCTTATGAAATGATTTGCCAGATAACAAGCCCATTTTTAGAGGATTTGTATTTGTGTTTTAAAGCACTTGGATGTGATAGAGCGCCGCGCCGTGAAGTGAGCTCCGCTCAGGGAGAGGAGCGTACATTTGTTCATTACCATTTCATTGTGAATCAAGTGGCTCGATCTGCCTGGAGAGGTTTTGCTGGATTCATTTTGTTCAGGCAAGATGAAGTGAGACTCAGACTGTAATTACCACTCTTTTTTGTCTTGGAGGATTTGTATCATTGTAAGTGATCCTCTGGTGTGTCTCTTCTTGTTGCAGGTACCAGCAGTACTGAGGTAAAGGAAAACCGTAACATCGGTAACTTGGAGGATCTTTCCATCGGATCGGCGGAGTGCCAGTCGCTTTTCTGCTCGGACTCTACAAGAAGCGGCAGCTCTGGACTGAAGAGGAAGCGGCCGCTGGAGGAAGACAACAACGGGCGCCAGTGCCAACTGCGTCTGATCTATAAGAAACTCTCCTGGTCCGACGCGCCAAAGAATGCGTTGGTGCAACTCAATGAGCTGCGGCCAGGTCTGCAGTATCGCATGGTGTCGCAGACGGGCCCAGTCCACGCTCCTGTCTTCTCCTTCGCTGTGGAGGTCAACGGGCTGACCTTCGAAGGCACTGGCCCCACGAAAAAGAAAGCTAAGATGAGGGCGGCAGAGCTGGCCCTTAAATCCTTCATCCAGTTCCCCAATGCTCCTCAGGCTCATCTCGCCATGGGAAACATCTCCAACCCTTCGGCTGACTTCACCTCCGATCAGGCTGACATCCCTGACACGCTTTTCAAGGAATTTGAGTCTTCGCCGTGCTCAGACGGCCTCTGCAACACAGAAGCAGAGAGTGAGCTGCTGTCGAGTGAGCTGCTAAGACACGGACGCTTGCTTCGCCATACCTTGGACCTAATGGTGCAGGCTCAGCAGAGGCTAGGTGGGATTGTTCCAGAGCCAGAGGCCCCCAAGAGCCCCGTGGCTTTGCTCAATGAGCTCCGTCCAGGCCTGCGCTATGCCTGTCTGTCTGAACGAGCTGAGGGCCGGCGGCTACGAAGCTTTGTGATGGCGGTTCGCGTGGATGGGCGGATATTCGAGGGCTACGGCCGCAGCAAGAAGCTGGCCAAGACCCAGGCCGCCCAGTGTGCTCTTCAGGCCCTCTTCAACATCGCGACGGCCCCTGAAGGAAGGACGGGTCTCAAAGCCAGCAGGAAGAGTTGTCCTCATTTACCCCAGGTGAGTACACACACGTCTCCGGCGTCTGTCTTCATGAGACTCTTTGGCAGCCGCTCCACTTCCTACAGGGACCTGTAATGACCAAAACAGCAGGTGTGCAGCAAAAAGCCAAAGCTCGGAACAAGTAATTAAAGAGGGCAGGAGATGGCAGCTACGAAGAGCAGGGGTAGAAGGAGAAATGGTGGACAAATTAAACATGCTTTGTGTTTTGCAAAGCTGTGGAACAACAATATCTGTTTGCTGGTCTGGTTTAAATAGGCGAGTGTTTGAAGAATTATGTAGAAATCCGCATCTCAAACTCCATTTTTTTTTTTTTTTCATTCTGTGTCATTTGCAGAGCTGTAATTGGGGAAGTTCTGGAGTTTTTTTGTAGAATTTCTTGCCTCCTTGTGTGTGGCATCGCAGTGACGACAAACATTAATTCAATCTGTTGCCCAAAGGAGATCGAAAAGCAAAGAGCAAATCGACAAACAAACCGCCGAGCCCAATTCCATGCTCATTTACCCAAATATGTAAATAGCAATCAGAGCGAAGAAACTCGTTTTTGAGAAACTCGAGAAAATTGGAAAGCCTAAAGACACAGTGGCTAGATTGGCTGGCACCTGTTGACAAACTTCATTCTGCAGAATTTCATCTGAAACCAAACTGTGCTGATTCGGTAGTCGCACTGATTTATTTAGTTGTTAACGATTGTTTGCAGTAACAAAAACACGTGATCATAACCACTTTTCTCTGCTGCCGCGGCGTGTACGCGCCACCAGGAGAGAAAGGTAAACTGGGGTAGAATCATGTCGACTGTCGACTGTGAGTGGGACAACTTCCTGTGTCTGTCCTTTTAAATTACAGTCCTACAGGCTAAAAAACTGTTTAGTCTACACAAAACAGGCGTCACTTTTTAAACTGGGTCCCAGAGTGAGCTACTTTGACTACGACAGCTTCGCCGTGTCCAACCCGTACGCAGCTTTCCTGACCTGATGACACACCATCGCTCCTCCTCTGCACTGGCTTTGTGTGGACTTACACATTTCTTGAGACTCTCTGAGAGCTCGGACCTCGGCCAAGCAGCTCCATACCGATACTCTAACGTCACTAATAGTCAAATAGTTATTAAAAAAAAATCATGTGCAACGTCGTTGCACAAATCATACAGTCTGAGCTCTAGTTGGTCTTTTTGTTGTTTATTACAGTAGTATAGTAACAATGGTAACAATACACAAACCTCCGTCCCTGGGTGGGCTCAAACTACTAAACCTTGGGTTAACAGACCCACTAAGCACTGGTCCACAGTCCACTGCTGCTGTTGTTCCAGACGCAGATGCTGAAAATGAGTAAGAATAGACTTAGACTTTATTTTGCTGTCCCAATAAGTTTTTGGGTTTTTTTTCCCAATACGATCACATTGACAAATAACCCCTTGAAGTCGATTAACTACTAGCTGATCCTCCGGCTAATACTGGCCTAAGGACAAATCTTCCCTCCACTGTCTTAATGCTGCAGTCAAAAGATGCATTTGAAGTCTGAGTTGGAAATTTAAGCTGTTTCAACCCACAGCATCCTTTCCCAAAAGTCTTTCCTCGCGAACTCCCATCGACACGTGCCACCATATTGCGCCCTCTGCACTTCCTGTCAGGCAGTATTAACATTCCTTTTCAGCCTTGAAAAAATAAACTGGTGAGTGTCCTTCCCCAGAGCGTGACATCAACCCAGCAAACCTGCACGTATGCCTGGGAGAAACTTTTTTTTTTTCTTTCCCTCCCTGCCGCCACGGTGTCTAAAGGGATTCGAAGAGGATTTACCGCGCCAGTTTAGTTCCAGAATGCACTCGCTTGTGGAATTTCTTGAAAGTCAGGCGCGCCGTCTGCCAGACTCAACAGCATTTTATGTTTTTTAACAGCGCAACAGCATATATGTGCAAGTCAATGTGGCATTTCTTCGTTGTTACGATGGGTTGAGCTGCGACTGTCAATGCAAAGCCCTCCAGCACACACACACACACACACACTCTGTTTTCACATGAGTCAGTCCACATGCCAGGCGCTGATTGCTCGGGCAGTGGGTGACTCCACTGCAGATGTGGTACGTAGTATATGGGTGTTTGGCAGCTATAGCTTGAGGGAAACCGAGGCGTTATGGTGGTATGCCAAGTTATGTTTGTCACCTCGGTCACATCTCTTTTCCCACATTTTCCTGCTAACTTGTTGCAGGATGAAGCTTTGTGAGCGGCCTCAGACAGCATGCGGCATAAACCCTCATTGTAGTCGTGGAATATGAGATTTATACAAAAACCTGTGCTGATTTTGAAGGTTGTATGATTATGTATCATTTCACGATGCAGGTTTTATCCGTGACGTCCAAACTCAGTTGTCACACATTTAAAATTGTTCTAATGCTGTGTTATTTACTTTACGTTGACAAGAGAAGTCTTGACGCTTGTCAAGTCAACTGGTTCTGGGACCTTGTGGGTTTGTTGAAGGACATAGAGACGGGAACAGCCGCTGCAGAGGTTGGGGTGAAAGTTGACGTGCACAAGAATCCAGCAGCTTACATGAGCAAAATCAGCTGAGTCCGTTGATTGGATGGAGGAAGAACTGTGGAGTCAGCAACGGATGGAATTTCACGTTAGGTTTCACACAGAAACACAGTTGTGTTATAATTCCATGAAATCGTCATCAGAGTCATTAGATGTTACGTAGCAACAAAGACAGTTTGTTGCTACGTAACATCGGCAGGAACAATAAATCTGATGTTACTGCTGATGTGAGATAATCTCCATACAAGCATACAGTTCATGATGCTCAGTATCCTGAGCCATCCGGCGTATAATTCCTCCCAGCGCAGGAATATAGATCATCCAAACCATTCCCCATAGTGGCAGAGAGCACACACACACACACACACACACACACACACACACATACAGCCTCTTGATGGATCGTTTCTCTCTAATACCCACAGGGTAAACCAACAAGCAATGTGTAACAGTGCGAGGACGACACTGGCTGCTGTAAAACAAATTCAGGGATTGAGAGAGGGAAGGACATGGAGTGGATGGAATACCAGTAAGTAGGGAAAAGAGACAGAACATCTTCTACTAAAAAGGCATAAACACAAAACCTAGAGTTGTACTGTCAATATGACGACAAAGTGATGGGTATTTTTATTTTCTAAGTGAGTTTGGATCTCAATGTGGTTTCATTGGACCCTGAAGAGTTTAAACTGTGGTCGCGGTGTCACTGAATTCACACAACAGTTTAGCTGAGGTCATAGGTCACCGACCTACCACTAGCTCTCGTCTAGAGTTACCAGTGACTGAACTAGCAGTGCAGCGTTTCCTCTGCTTGAGTGGACTTTTTTTTTTTTTTTAAATGAAAAAAGAACACAGCTGCAGGAAAAGTCCATGCTGTCGGTTTTGTAATCAAATGTGCAGGAAGGAAGTTTGATACCAGTGAGATACTGGTATATGACGGGCAGCGAGGCAAAGATGAGCTGTTTCATAACTGTCAGTCAGAAGAGTTGTGTAGGCGGACGAATGTGTGTTTGTAACGGGTTTCATCCAAAGAGGAAATGAAGATTTGTGGTACAACTTGTAATCGCTGTAGGAAACTCTGACATTTGACATTTTGCTCCTTATTAGGATGAGTATTGTTGTAATGACATGAGATGGAATAAAACTTTGGATGTTTTACGAGCTCAGGGTCTCCGAGGTGAAATTCATTAAACGTGTAGAACGCATCTCCGAGAGCTCCGCTGGCTTACATCTTTGAAGAGTGAATGTGCGCGAACGCCTCAGATCCAGAGCGTGTCCACCTAGATCCTCCAACCGTGCCCTGACCAGTGTTTTTAAATTCATCGCTCTCGCTCGCACAGTCTCAGAACAACCCTGTCTTTAGCTCATGTCTGTGGCACGGGGATGAAGGTGAGAGTTCACTTGATGGATGGATGAGATGGGAGACACAGGCCTCATGCCACATTATTACATGGAGCCAGCAGAGTGGAACATAAGTGTGAAACATTGTTAGTCCTTCAAAGTTGGTGCAAGACCCAGGAACTGGACCCATGGAGAAAAAAAAATAAAAAGAATCAGACCAGAAGAGCGTGTTGCTGCACTCTCCTCGCTCTGCAGGAGACGAGACATACATACTAGTCCACGTGCGAACATGTAATGGAGTTTGTGAAGCAGTCATCAGACCTTCTCGAACAGAATGTGCTTCCAAACATCCATCATTTGTAGAAAGAAACACACACACACACACAATTCAAGCATGCACAATGCTGCTGAGCACTATTTTACCAGGTGGAGTGTGAGTCTTCCCTCGCTGTGGATTTGTCTTTTCACCTGAGAGCATCGGGTCAGATCTCTGCCATCGCTGGACGAAGGCCGATTAGCGGAATGTGCTGGATAAAAATGAAGGTTAAAGGTGGACAGAGGACACAACACGGCAGACACACAGCCTCCGTTGTTGGGTTTGTGTGCACACTGTTGCAGAATCATATTTTTATTTCTCATCATATCAGCGCGGGATCACTTCTGACAAAATGGTTTGATTTAATTATGTGGAAGGACGCAGACTGGTCAAGTTGAGTCATTTCCGCCTCCAACACAGCAAATGAAATATGATTTCAGACGAGTGAAGGTGACCCCTGTCAGCAGCTGAGCCCCCTCGCAGATTGTTTTCTTTGTCTAATCTCTCCCACTTCTAATCTGTCTCCGTATAAACAGCTGTGACAGGCTGATCATTAATTAATATTGCCACAACAAATTAGTGACAGCGATCACCCGGCCAGGCACCCTGTCTTATGGAAATCCACCAAGTCAGAGGGAGAGAGAGAAGCTGTGAACAACACATTAGAGAGGAGTTGATTAACAGCTTCGGAGACCGTGCAGATTGTGGACAGAACGTGGCAGCCGCCACATCAGACAGAGATCAGCTGTGTGCGGTGCAACGTCACCTGACCACTATCCTCAGCATCATTATCAGGCTGAATCAGATGACTTTTTTTTTTTTTTTTTTTTTTCTGGGGATATTGAATTCAAGCGGGGCAGCGTGAACGACACAGGGACTGATAGTAGCCTTTTTTTCATAAAGGTTTCATCGTGTTCCCAGATCTGTGGTTTGCTCTCTGGATCTGCTCCAGTATTGGGCACATGGGATGCCAAAAAAAATCCTGCTCAATCCTGCTCACCCCAACACACAAACAGGATCATGTAATGTAATGACATGTAATTACCCAGCCGACAACGACAACGATGTAGGGCCTGGCAGTGAGCGATAGCTTTGTTGGGTCTTTGAAAGAAGCCAAAGAGGGTTCAAGCTCTTCATCGGCAGCAGCCATCATTGTTGTGTGCATAACCCCTGTCGTCACCCCGTTTAGCCCCGCCCACAGACGCCGAACATGACTCTACATCAGATAGACCCATGCGATTGGTGCAAACTGATTCTGGTCAGAATTCATGAGCTCCAGCGAACCTGCAGAGGCAGGAGGCAGTCACATGTGCTGGTGGTCAGTAATCACACAGAGGCAGCTGTTGTCCCACAGATTATGTCGCTTTAATATAAATTTCTTACAATGAACCCATCAGCTTCAGAATACTCCCATCCTCCGCCAAGTGTCATTAAAGCAGCCTGTTAGTCTTTTGCTGGTCCGTGGACTCAAATTCATGGTGACTAATTCATTCTTGAATCCCCGTACTTTTTATCCTTCAAATACTCATCTCAGCCTGGACTAATGTCTGTCTGTTTCGGCCACAGGTCCTTCCTTAGGCATAGTAACATCAGAACTGATAAAACCCATAAAGGCTCACTCACAGAATCCATCATTGTCTCTATCACGTCTCCTGAGCTCTGCTGCTGACCAAAAATAAATAAAAAAGGGATCCCTTGCTGGTGTCCATGAGGTATCTCATTAGCGCGTCACCCAGCTTACAATAATAGCTTGTGTGAAAAGCCTCTGGCTCGCCGGTCTGCCCTTTTAACTGCCACTCAGCTCATCATCTGCTGTTTAAAGGGAAAGCAGCACTGAGTGGTGATTTGTGTGTGAAATTACTCAACAATAATGTTTTCCCCCCATCAGAGCGGGAGCACCCCCGCACAAGGAAAGGTTAGTCTCAGCCTGAACTGTCTGATATGTATGCAAAATATGACCTATGCGGCTGTTGAATCAAATTCACCATGTCAGCATGCTTTGAGGGAGAATCCCTCGGCAGGAAGCAGCTGAAATGGGGGTTGGTCAGGTCAAGTCACTTCACATTTATGCTAAAACGCCCCTGTAATCTATTCCACAGAAGTGTGGCGCTCCTGTCTCAACATCCGCTCACCCTCCAGTACGCTCCTAAATCCTCATTGTTTGTGACAGTCGTCCAATCCTTCTTGTTCCTCTGCCTCCCTCCCCGTTTCCCCTCCACGGCCCCTCGCTGTGAGCCAGAGCAAGGCCACAATCAATCCCCAACAACTTCTCACACTTCATTAAAACCATAATCAACTTCATTACAATTTCATAGGCGTTCAGGTACCAAATGGCTTTCGATAAATCACCACTGTTGGTCCTGTGTGGCTGGCATGTGCAGGTTTATCTCTGGCGCTCAGGCAG
Organism: Aeoliscus strigatus; assembly: GCA_901007665.1. NCBI lineage: Eukaryota > Metazoa > Chordata > Actinopteri > Syngnathiformes > Centriscidae > Aeoliscus > Aeoliscus strigatus. Next base: position 104,339 of record CAAKHB010000625.1, read on the forward strand.
CAGAGGAGAAGAGGAGAGGAAGGAGAGGAGGGAGGAGGTCTGCTCGTCTGGCCTTTAAACGACCTTCCAGCCCAGAGCAGCGGACCCTTCTGTCACACACCGAGTGAGGACGCAGGACAGCTGAGAAATCCGACGGCTCGTGAAGGCAACACAGGGACATATACGGGAAAGAAACGTGGCACCAGGGATTCATTCGAGCAGATTCTATATTAAGCTTTTCCAGATTTTATTTAGGTATAATTTGATATATAATCTGTTCCTGGGAAGACAAAGCCGTTTAATATAATCTGCTCTTTATGCCTGTGGATTTGAAACTGAAGAGGAGACAGAGAAGAATTGAGAAGAATTTAAATATATCTGTATTGCATTACAATTTCGCCTCCTTTCCCATCGAAAGTTTAGTACTGATCAGTTATCCTATATACAGTATGTTCCTTTCTGATGAAACAGATGAAATACAAGAACGACAGACAGGCACAGGAAGAGGAGCTTTTCTGGACTGAAGACAAGTGGAGCATTTGGAAATTATTCAAAACCCAGCAAGTTGAAAATAAAGTCACCGAAAAGTCCCAGTTATGGAGGTGGTTCAGGGTTCATCGCAGGGCAACGTGGAAAGACGGACGGAAACCATTCACATTCACACCCACAGGCAATATAGAGTGAGCAAACCGGATTACCAGGAGAGAACCCACACCCGGAGGTGTCAGTGTGAACCGCTCCACCGTTTCACCCTTAGGTGCACATATTATTGATTTATTTGTCGCGGACGTGAGGAAGATGCCGAAAGTTAATGATCGTCCATGGGATCGTGTTCAGTCTGTGCAGGAACAGACACACGTCCCCTGACGGCTACGGTCCCTCTACACCCTGTCGTGTGCCTGGATGATCACATGGACCCACTGGACCTCTGCAGATGTTTCCCTCAGGGTTTTCCTCCTGTTCGTGCTCCCTGCCCGACAAAACGATTATTGGCTTTTAAGGCTTGAAAAATGGTCACCTTTTCCATCTGTCAAGTAATGGCTACAGCCCCGACATAGCGGCAGTCACATGGGCTTTTGTTCCACGCTGCGCCAATCTGAAAATAGCTGACAAACATGCAAACACTGTGCTGCCATGTCTTGTCTGTCCGTGATGCTGCGGACCCGTGTGCTGAAACCCAAAAGAGTACAATTAGTGGAGGAGAGGGAATAGCTGTGACAACGGCCGTGCATTTTCTCTGACTAAATTATCGCAAAGATGGAAAAACACAATGGAAAAATTCCTTCTGTCCTGCTCAGTGCACCTGCACTCGTGTCTTCCTTGGGGAGCCAGAATGGGTGAAGCCGGAATACGGTGCATGTATGAAAGTGAGTGCGGGTGTGGGTGGTGGAGGGGGCAGGGGCGAGTCGAGCCAAGCAGGGGGAAGGACGAGAGTGCAGAGTGAGGGAGGTGAGGATGGATGGAGCGCAGTGAGGGTAAAGAGAGGAAAACCTCAGCGGAACAAAAGACCTTCAGGATTAATTAGGCGTCAGATTGGTTGCGGGGTACAGTGGGGGGAGAGGGAGAGAGACAGTGAGAGATACAGAGGTGGAGAGAGAGAGCGACAGTTTAGCATTCTGGGAAGACCTCCTGTCCTCAGCCCTCATATTTCAACCCAGCTGCCCAGGAGTATACACCAGCCAGCTAGTTAAGGCGTGCGCTCTACCCGGAACCATCGGGTTATGGATGGAGCTCCCGGTAACCTCATGTATTTTTATGTTCCTCCTCAGGGTAATGCAGGGAAACAATGCGCTGCTATCTGTAGCACATGATGTTTACATGAGGCTTCTTGTGTCACGTGGTGGTACGAGAGCGGACTGTGGAATCTTCCAGGGAACGAGGTGACATATATCATTGCATTCACTCAGGTCTGCCTCGCGATACAGACGCAGAATACACATATTTATTTGTTTATGACCCTTTTATTTAACCAGGTAAGGACCCATTGACGTCGAGATCACATAATAATGAACGCAAGTCAAAAGACAGTTAATAAGAAACTAAATAAGTTTGGGTTCTCCAAAGTGCAGTAGTCGATGTCACACGTTTTTTTCAGTGGACTCTTGTTGAAAAGCTTGAAGTGATATGATAAATGCAGCTTATTGCCGATTTCCTGTGCGCTCAGCAGCTGATCACGCCCTGAATATCCACATGGGGTCACAGGTGTTGACTCTAAATGTGACAGGCGGACCCGGAGCTGCCTGTTAATACCGTTTCTGATGTTCTTGTCACAGAGGGATGTTTCTGATGAGACCTGTGATGCCACCCAGTACAGGAAGTGCTGACCTTTGCCCTAACCCATAACCCTGCCATAATACCGTGCCCTGCCATCACCTGAGCAGATCCAATGAGAGCACATTTGTACTTATCACTCCCCCCGTCACAAGGGAACGTAATGTTAGAATATCTCAGCAGCCTGACCTTTAAAACTACATGTGATCAGCCTCTCGATGTGGCTGCATGGTGCGGTGAGGAAGCTTTAACAGATTCTCTTATATTGAAGGGAGAAAAAAAAAAATCCACGGCTCAGCATGAATAGTTATCATGTGCTTTAGTTGGAGGCTGAAAGGAAAAGTTCTCTCTCCAGAAGAGTTTTAAGCTTTTAAAAAGTTTGACCGAGCCGGCTGCGCTCATCCATCGCGCTCAGTGAAGAGATGATGAATTACTAATACAGAACAGCAGCGCCCAGCGCACACGCTCACACATTTAATCTGTCTGCGCTCGTTTCTTTAGCACCTGGTTGTATGTCAGCAGGTACACAACAAATCCATTACATCTGCCATGCTTCCTGTCGGCACCTTTACGGGCCCGCGCCGCTCTCTCCTGTGCAGGGTGATGAACCTTCTCTGTTCCTGCTGATGAAGGAATTGGACGCTGTGTGCGGTGACAGACAGCGGCTTTCAGAACTACAGCAATAAGCATTTTAGCTGATAACGTTGCAGGCTGTCAGGGAACGGGCTCGAACTGATGCACATGCAGGTGAAACGTCGCAGCATGGAATGAAACAGCAAACAGAGCATGCTCACGTTGTTGTCATAGTGTACACACGTCTGGGTTGAAGTAGCAGCTGTCTGCATTTGTATCATTTGTTGTCGTCTCTGCCGGTTGGATCATCAACGCACATGGGTCATGGTCAACATCTGATGTGGGCGGGGCTTAACGGGATGACGACAGTGATTATGTCCACAACAAAGATGGCGGCTGCTGATGAGGAGTTTGAATCTTCTTTGGCGTCAACAGGAGACCAGTTGGACGCTTCTTTCATCCTTTCCATTCCATCATCTCTCCATCAATGTCTGGAACTCTTCTCCTGAGCAAACTCTGACTTTGACTCATATATCTGATCACGTCACCTCGTTCCTCGCTCCGATCGGTCGTAGCTCTATCCAAACGTGCGGCCCCGCCTCTTGAGTTGACATGTAGTGTGTCTCTGTGTGAGACACTGTGTTCACACTCAGAGATGAGGAAATGTCCTGTTGATGCTGAAAAGCTGTGTCTCACTACTTTTTTTTCGACCTCTCCAAGTATCGATCTGGGATCAATGAGGGAATTCAGAAGAAGGGGGCAGATGAGCAGCATTGATCATGGATGTGGTGTCCAAATCAATTCCCGTCTTCACCATGGATCATTTTGGTGTCAGTGTAAATGGTTGATTTGTTTTCACAGCACATAAATAATAAAGTAGTCGCTCAGATATTTATGAGGAATCAATCCGCTGCATCATGTGCTGCCGTAAATGTAAACGCTGACGTCGTTTTGCTCCTTTTCTCTCATATCTCACCCATCACACACCTACAGTCTTCTCTGTAAACCCCCCCCCACACACACACACACACACGTCAACGCACCTGAACCACTTTTATTGGAACATCTTTTGTGTCGTTTGAACGTGGCAGCTTCTCCAGGTTGAGGGGTTTGAGAACGCTGCAGACGATCTGAACTCATTTGTCTGTCTGTCTGTCTTCTTCCGGTCGCTTCACTCTCGAGCAGCGACGGTGCTCATTAGCCAATAACAAAGTGGAGAAAAAAGAAAGCTTGATTTGCTTTCATTAGAGCACATGTGACACATCAAACCGCGCTGAGTTGTGAGGTTTAATTTTCAAACAGCTCCACTGACTCTGTAGTACAATCGTTCCAGACGTTTAG
>CAAKHB010000626.1:2616-13810 GCA_901007665.1 Aeoliscus strigatus
CATGATCTCAAAGATCGTTTGTCCTTTCCTGGGCTTTATTTTTCTATTATTTAAAGGACTGGTGGATTCTTTGTTGGCCCTGTTTCCTCCACAACTATAAGACATTTGAAAAAGACTTCAGCTGCACTTATTTGTGAAAGAAAAAAAAAATCTGTTGCCAAGTGTGACTGTGGACGGATGCTGCCCTTTCTAAGCAGTGTTCTTTGGTAGGTTTTAATAAGCAAAACTCTGTAAAGCCGGCAATATAGATCACTAGCTCAGATCTGAATTATTTACTTTATATTTTTCATCTTTTAATATTTGATTTGGAATACATACAGATTATTCCAAACGGTAATTTATTTCCCCACTTCATGTAAAATGCCCCTTCCCTCCCACTGGTTTTATTTTTGATTTTAATTATTATTATTATTATTTTTCCCTTACGTTGCCCTTGTTTGATTTCTAAAGGAGCACAAATCACAAGCTGACCGTTGTTAGGTGATAAGGGAATATTTTGATGTGATCATTTGATTGTAATTTAATTTCAGTAGTGGTTCCGTACGAGCTGATTGAGACACAATAAATTTGTTAGAATGAAATCTGGTGTTTGCAAATGCATATTGAGAGTTGTGCCGTTTTATTTCTTATGTTTGCATTATTTTTGGAGGATTCTTTTTGTCCCTGTGTTGCAATAATAAGCCCTAGCAGAAGGTTCTCGACTAATAAGGGATAATAGTTGACATTTTAATGAATGTCCTCCTTAAAATAAAAATAAAATTAAATTAAAAAAAACACCGACCAAGTGAAACTGGGTTAAATGTCCAGCAGCTCTGGTCATCATCAGCCTGTTGAAATGAACGGATGAATGTCGGTCAGCTGCAGGCCCGAGCCCGGTCAGAGTTCACGGTGACGTCATGTTGGTGAGGAGCCTCTGCTCCCTTCTGTGGACAAATAAATGACCTTTACATTAAAAAACAAAAAACAAACGTGGCAACTCAGAGGGGAAGAAGTTTCAGTTCATCTCTTCATAAAAATGTGATTGTTGTTTGACGGTGTTTGACGGCTGGAGCTCTGTTCTTGGTCTTGTGGGAATCAGCTGCTCTCCGACTTGTAGTCGGCCGTTTGCTCCTTATTTCTGTCGCTGGAGTCAAATGTAACTTTTTTTTCTTGCTCGCCTATTCAGCAAATCCCACAAAACGTGTCCTCTCGCTGCTGGATTTTGAATTTCGCGGATGAGTTCCCATACTAGTTGCGTAGCAACGGTATTCAATGATATAGAGAATCAGGCATCGGGTTCCTTTGTCTGTGTGGAGGTCAGACACGCTGAGGAAAAGTTCTTATTGGTGGTTTTTTTTATGTTCAACCAATGACAGAACAGCAGCTTGATGAAGTTGAAACTTTTGCTTTGTTGTTTGGAAGCAAAGGGGATCCGACTGCGTGTTCACGTGAGGACCTGCGGTGCTTCAGCATCATCTGAAGTGATGAACCCGCAAAGAGAGAGAGAGAGAGAGAGAGAGAGAGAGAGACCCGACCGCACCAACAGGCCGATATGGTGCACATACACACACATACACACACACACACACACGCACATACACACACACGGGGTTCAGCTCTGGTTGTTTGTTAGGGTCTCCATGTTGGCAGCGAGGCCTGCTGAGTGTGTGTGTGTGTGTGTGTGTGTGTGTGTGTGTGTGTGTGTGTGTGTGTGTGTGTGTGTGTGTGTGTGTGTGTGTGTGTGTGTGTGTGTGTGTGTGTGTGTTATTGATTTAGGCCGTCAGTGGCCCGGTGGCGCTAATTAAAGCCGCTGCTCGTCACACTGCTCTGCTCTTTAAAAACACAACTTCGTCAGCACCTCCTACAGAACACGTGTTGTTGATGATCACAATTATTAATATTAATATTATTATTATTATCCAGAGATAATACCCGAGAAGAACAAGAGGTCACCCCTCCGCACGCACACACACGCACACAGACACAGTGATATTTACTGAATGATGTGCCGCCATGACTTGTGTGTGACTGTTCAGCAGGCGTTCAGACTCTCTCACACACACACACACACACACACAATGCCCCCCTCGTCTTCCTCACTCTGTATTTACTCCACGTGTCGGAGACATGAATATGGATTATACTGAGCTGACGGATTTATCAGCAGACACACACAAAATATCCTCCTGTCTGCTCACAGGACTTTATCAGTCATTGCTGTGAATCTACAGTGAGGATACACACACACACACACACACACACACACTCGTTATTTTATTTTCCACTGAAAAATTTAACGCGCAACGTATTGAATGAATTTCTTTAAAAGTATTCAAGTATTTTTTCTGTTAATGTTGTCAGTATATTCTCTTAGTGTAATTTAAATTATACCATACATGTCATTGAAAACAAGCAATTTTTATTATTATTATGATTATTATTATTAGTCAGATGTTGCTTTGGCAACTATCGTCAGGTAGTTTTTGTTCTTGTTGGGTTCGAAGCAGCGTTTTACAAACAAGAAGAAGCAGCAGCAGAAGAAGAAGGTTTTCAAATGTGACGTGACTCCCGGGGGTTTCCTCTGTAAATTGGGGGGGTCACGGTGTGAGAGCAGCAGGATGGAGATGGAGGCAGCTCCGAGGTAAATGCATCCGGATGAAACTGCAGCGTCAGTCTGAACAACACTAATATACAATGATGACAACAATAATAATTATAATAGTAATAATAATAATAGTAATAATCGGCGTTTGTACACGCACATCTAATAATTTCACCCTTCTATAATTTATAGTTGCGATTGTCTCAGGTTGTCTTTTTTTTAAACATTATATAATAAAGTATTGTATTTCAGTTCTTTTAGTCATTTGCGTGCTATAAAACGTCCTGAAATGCAGTTTCGTGTCAGAGAAGTAATAGCACGTTTTTGTCTGCATAAGTGTTCGCAGCCGAAGGAAAAGTTCAGCAGTGTAGATGTTTTCTAAATTTGCATTAGTCTTCTCACCAGCGAGAAGATCATTTGTTTGTCGCGCTGCTTTTCGGGGGGAAGAAATCATTTTCATGACACAAATCATCAAACCATCTTTTATCTGCACTGGTTGATTGAATATTTACTCACGTTATTTGTTTTAAACATCAAAGATTTTACCAGGTCGGGGGTAAATGATGTTAGAGATTAAAATAATATATATATATATCCTTTTCTCATTTGAGACGGAAAGAACCAACCTGCAGCTTCTCCGACCGAGCAGCGCCACCCAGTGGTCAATGCTGTCACATTCTCCCTTTGCCATCTATCTACAATATAGTACAAAAAAGTACACACAAAGTACAAAAATAAGTGTAAATGAAAGAATTCCAAATACCATAAATACAATACCAAAAAATAAAAAAATGTAGAAATGATTGTACCAACAGAAATGGAACGGAAATAAATGCACGAATGCATGTGTAGATGAAAAAATAGATACTGGGTTCAGAAATAACGTAATAAGGATGAATAAATGAGAAGACGGATACAAAACAAAAATGCATCGTGAAATAAATAAATACATTCAGAGAGTAAACACGGCAGTGATGTTCTCCCCCGTGCTGATGATCTCCATAAAAGATGTTTGACCTTGCTTTATCGGTTGCCATGGGAACCAGGAAGCTTGTTAGTGAGCTTTCACTCCTTGTCCTGTTTGTTCATCACAGCGTTTCATATGTGTTGGAAAGTCTCGTACACAAGCTGTGGCTCCTTTTGAGGGATAATGTCACCAATGCTTTCTATAATCATTCCCAGCGCTGCGTCTCTGGTGCAGTCTGCGTCCTTTTAAGTCTCACGCACGATATTCCATTTGTAAGATATTATTATTCACTCATGTAAAGTCAGACCAACATGACATTATTGTGAGTGAAGTGAAATAAGAACAATACGTGGGATTAGTGTGGTTCGTAGAATCACATTTGAGACTATTAGTCAAATATTCTCTTTTCAGAAACAAAGAGATGCGACGAACAATGCACATTAATTAAACTTTCAATCCCCTTTAACCTGGTATTTTCTGTTGGAAACTGGAAACTATGTCACTATGGCAATACTGCAGCAGCAACACGAGCAGTCAGTCGCTGCACACATGAAATGTGTTCTGTAACTTTGCGCCTTTCTACTGAAGGGACCCCCTCCTCGCCCCAGTCGGAGGCGGGTGGACTGTTGCAGTAGTGTCTGAGGTCATGTGCCTCCTGTCAGAATACAGTGGCACTTTAGCAAATGAGACAAAAAGTGGTCTTTATAAAGCTGAGAACTCCAGCTTGAATGCTAATAGTCTTGTTTCCTTTGGCAGATTTAAAGTGTAACGCGCCCGTCCCATAAGTGCTGAACCTGCCTCACATGAAGCCAGGCCTGCGTCCCAGCAGCTCGGCTGTCAAAAAGCCGGTCAGCATTTCACACGACTCAGATCATTCGTGCAGACTCACACCCACAGACACTGGCGGGCCACTTCCAAAAAACGCTGTTTATGCTGGCTTCAAGAACCATCATACCAGAGACGGGGATTCAGTCGATGCCAAGTTAGAGTTTGCTAACCACAAAAAGTAGAGACTTGGAAGACACGCCAGGATGAGCACATGAAACTGGTTTTCGAAGAACAGAAGACAGACTCAGATGTCTGTAGTTTCAGCTGTGAGATGATGCCGTGGGACTTTTCTGGCAGTTTGCGACGTGCTGAGTTTCAGAAAGAGCGGTGAGTAGTTGGACATCAACAGGCTGCACAGGTCGCACGTCGATGCACACTCTGCAACCGTCGCAGGCGATGACGGATCGACAGTGGACAACATGAGACAGGGGTCAGCCGGCCCTCAGGGGCCCGCCGGTGACATCTCCTGCTGCAGCTCACCGGGCCGGCCGCCAGCTCAGGTCAGCTGTCCCAGCAGCCTGTTCGCTCTGGCAGCAGTTACCAAGGTGACAGCATGTCAGCACAGCCCCGCAGCGCCACCGAGGGCGGGAGGGGGGCGAGCAGGGAGCCCGATGCATCACCAGCTCTGATGGGTTTGTCAATACCGCCGAGATACACGGGAGCCGCTGTCACACACACCGGGCCCCGCCTTAGAGCCCGGATCAGCACACACACCCTTCACAGCATCTGCAGTGTGTGTATGTGTGTGTGTGTGTGTGTCCTGTAGACGCCAACCAGCTTCCAAACGATAATTTGTCGTACTTTGCTCAAGCACTCCGCCTCCAGAGGGTCGCAAACCAAGGTCACAAACCGGATCCGGATCTTCACCACTTGAGTCAGCTGATGGAGGAAAGGTGGTTTTGGTTTTTCAACCAGGAAGCCAAAGCGAAAGTTTGCCAGCTAACCAGAGTTTGACAATTTCCTGGGACGATGACATTTTACATTTTTTGTTAGATATTGTCGTTCATAGATGTGGAAAGTGTCCCGACAGGAAGTATCTTCTAATTACACTTACAGGTTCATCAGTTGTGCAAATGCTACATATTCCCATTAAAAAAAAACACACACAACATGTTTTGTTGCAGCCCTATTGACAAGTGAATACGTGCAAATAACACAAATGTTGTTCTCCTCTCCAGCATCAACACCCTGCACAGATTAAGCTGACGGCGCAGGAGCGAGGAGCCGGCGGATAAAAACAAATGGACCGGTGAGAGAGAAGGAGACGAGGTAAGAGGAGAGAGAGCACGTTTGGGCCGTCTCGCTCTGTATGTCATTAACCAAAGCAGCAGCAGCAGCAGCAGCAGCCACGTGGAGCTGACGGCGACTTGCGGTGTAACCATTTCTAGGCTGTGGATTTAATAGATTACCAGCGATAGGCCACGGGTATTTCCAGGTTAGACATTAGAGACGGCGGCCCAAAGTGAGCCTGCTAATCCGAACGTTGATATGTGAGCATGTTTGGATTCAAAGCAGCTGCTGTTGTGGCTGCCAGAGGTTTACAGGTAATCTGGTGCCGCTATCTCCGAGCGGTGATGTACACGAGGAGACGGCGTGAGGACAGACGGCGTGCTCATGGCTCCATATCCAATCTGACCAATCCTCTTAGCGGCAGAGAGCTGAGCTCTGCCCTTCCTTGAAAAGTCTCCTGTTGCCTTCACCCCTCCATGTCAGTGTTTCATGCTTAAAAGGGAAGAGCAGAGAGGTATAGAAAAGAAAACACGGAGCTGTTTTGCCACTAGGAGCCACAGAGCAGACCTTTAAATTTCAGCCTGCGTCTCGCCCTGCTTTGGAACGCCACTGACACGTAAACACCGAGGTTGTCGGCTCTCCAAGTCCAACGGCTTCCGCTGCTGTTTAAAAGCTTTGCTCGCTGAAATAAAAGTAATTAATTGGTGTTATACACCAAGGACATAATTATCTTTTCCAGTAACTGGCACATATTTAATTACCAGTAATTGTTCCCCAAGCCTCGTTCAAAAGTGTTGTGCACCAGACAGTTGTGATATATTACACACTAATCCTGCACTTGATACTCAGTCAATTAGGAAATGTGTGTCAAAGAGCAATCATGTAAACAGCATTGTGGAACGTACACACACCTCTGAGACCGTGGCCCTCACACACACACACACACACACACACACACACACGTTCCTCTGCAGGGTACAAATTCCAACCTATCGCCATCCTGATTCTCAAGGTGTTTGAAGGAAAGTCATTTGAGATCATTTCACAATAAACGCTGCAGATACTGATTAACAGGGTGGTTGGTGGTGGTGATCGGTGTGTGTGTGTGTGTGTGTGGTGGGGGGGGGTCTCACAGAGAAGGCATCAGGAGCTAAATTTACTCCCTGTGCCTTGGGCTGTGAGGCCCTTGAACGTGAGAATAGGGTTTAATAAGTAAACAGGAGAGCTGGGGAACAGTTGCTTCTGATCAGGCCTTATTTGTCCAGCGAGCCCCCGCTACGCGCTACCAGCTGATTAGCTCTGCCGATTGTACCTTGTAATTGCCGTGTCTTGACCTCCTCCAGGCAAATAGTAGATTTCAGTGGTTTAACCTTTCCAGTCGTCAGAGGAGGGAAATTGCCCATTCGCATGTTAGAGCCCAGCGGTCGTCTGCAGACTCAGTGATCAACCGCAGGTTGACTTTTTTTCTTTTTTTGATATCCGCCCAGACTGATTTGCTTGGAGCCCCGCCCCCCCTTCCGTAAATCAGTCATGTGGTGAGATGCGACACATCAAGTTTAACGTTTCGTTCCTCATACCGGTCATTTACTTACATGCAGGGGGGCCCCGATCCATTCTTCTCTGATTTTACTTGTTTGGGGAAATGACATCACAACAGGCGCCCCACAGCAGTAATGGAGTCGCGGACCAAAGTCATTTTGTGCATTCCTGAAGGGGCGAGAAGGAGAAACTTCCAGGAATTACACCCACCCGCCCTTTGTTTGAATGCATCCATTGTAGTAAAAGCAGTAAGTAAATTAGTTACTTCTATAATCATGTTCCTTCCTTTAGATATCACACATTGGGCTCGACGAGGATTGGTGACATGTTTCAGTTGTGGGTACACTCACACTGAACGCGTCCGTCTCTGTGAAGTGAGGCCCCGATTGATGTCTGATGACAAGAAAACACTGTCGGTTGGAATTTCCCCGACTTCTTAAAAACTCAGATATGTAGATCCCCCGCAAACCATGAGCCGAACAGCTGGGCCTGGTTTCGATCCATCTCAGGAAGGTGTCAGAGGAGCCAAAGTGAAATTCAAGGAGATTTCACCGAATTTATCCAGATAAATGAACATAAACTCATTTGCTGTGTTATAATTTAGCTCTTTTGTGGTCGAACCTCAGGACTCGATGACTTTAACATGGATGTTTTTGTGTCTGTTCCCGGGAGAGGGGGGGGTTAAGATGTTTGAGGAGTGCAACCACCTTCTTTGGAGACTGAGCCCATTATGGGAAACTGGTCAAGACAGGACAAGGCGGGATACGGAGGCAGGGGCAGCGGAAGTTTTTCTTGGGTCATTCCCAGACGGTTCCAGAGATCTCGGGTTTCTCCTCGTCTAGTCTCAAGTCCAGATCCTCTTTCTCTCCGAAGAGCTGCCCGGCAGCTGCATCTCCAGGCCACTCAGCTCGTAATAGTTTCCTTCCTCCCTGCACCTCTCACCTGGAAACGAGGAGGGAAGGGAGTCTGGGGGGAAAGAGACATCTTTTCATCGCAGGGATGGACTGAGGTAACCTTTCAGCTGGAAAAGAAACTCAATACTGGTCATCTGAGAGGACAGAAGGGAGGGGGCAAGAGGTGTGTGTGTGTGTGTGTGTGTGTGTGTGTGTATGTGTGTATGTGTGTGTGTGTGTGTGTGTGGGGGGGGTAATCCAAATTGGTTCCATGTGAGAGGTGGAAGTAAGTAGGTCTGGGAAATGAAGGGACTGACACTTTACACACACTCTTACCAGCTGACAGAGTCCTGTCATCACCAGCAGGTTGACGTCCTGGTCCTCAGAGCATCGTCGGAGGTCCAGTCCACATTCAGAGGTCCAGAGGTTCAGTCTACATTCAGTTCAGAGGTCCAGAGGCCCAGTCTACATTCAGAGGTCCAGAGGTTCAGTCTACATTCAGAGGTCCAGAGGTCCAGTCTACATTCAGAGGTCCAGAGGTTCAGTCTACATTCAGAGGTCCAGAGGTCCAGTCTACATTCAGAGGTCCAGAGGTTCAGTCTACATTCAGAGGTCCAGAGGTCCAGTCTACATTCAGAGGTCCAGTCTACATTCAGAGGTCCAGTCCACATTCAGAGGTCCAGAGGTCCAGTCTACATTCAGAGGTCCAGAGGTTCAGTCTACATTCAGAGGTCCAGAGGTCCAGTCTACATTCAGTGGTCCAGTCCACATTCAGAGGTCCAGAGGTCCAGTCTACATTCAGAGGTCCAGAGGTTCAGTCTACATTCAGTTCAGAGGTCCAGAGGTCCAGTCCACATTCAGAGGTCCAGAGGTCCAGTCTACATTCAAAGGTCCAGTCTACATTCAGTGGTCCAGTCCACATTCAGAGGTCCAGAGGTCCAGTCCACATTCAGAGGTCCAGTCCACATTCAGAGGTTCAGTCTACATTCAGAGGTCCAGAGGTCCAGTCTACATTCAGTGGTCCAGTCCACATTCAGAGGTCCAGAGGTCCAGTCTACATTCAGAGGTCCAGAGGTCCAGTCTACATTCAGAGGTCCAGAGGTCCAGTCTACATTCAGTGGTCCAGTCCACATTCAGAGGTCCAGAGGTCCAGTCCACATTCAGAGGTCCAGAGGTCCAGTCTACATTCAGAGGTCCAGTCCACATTCAGAGGTCCAGAGGTCCAGTCTACATTCAGAGGTCCAGTCTACATTCAGTGGTCCAGTCCACATTCAGAGGTCCAGAGGTTCAGTCTACATTCAGTTCAGAGGTCCAGAGGTCCAGTCTACATTCAGAGGTCCAGAGGTTCAGTCTACATTCAGAGGTCCAGAGGTCCAGTCTACATTCAGAGGTCCAGTCCACATTCAGAGGTCCAGAGGTCCAGTCCACATTCAGAGGTCCAGAGGTCCAGTCTACATTCAGAGGTCCTGTCCACATTCCGAGGTCCAGAGGTCCAGTCCACATTCAGAGGTCCAGTCTACATTCAGTGGTCCAGTCTACATTCAGAGGTCCAGTCCACATTCAGAGGTCCAGTCCACATTCAGAGGTCCAGAGGTCCAGTCTACATTCAGAGGTCCAGTCTACATTCAGAGGTCCAGTCTACATTCAGTGGTCCAGTCCACATTCAGAGGTCCAGAGGTCCAGTCCACATTCAGAGGTCCAGTCCACATTCAGAGGTCCAGTCCACATTCAGAGGTCCAGAGGTCCAGTCTACATTCAGAGGTCCTGTCCACATTCCGAGGTCCAGAGGTCCAGTCCACATTCAGAGGTCCAGTCTACATTCAGTGGTCCAGTCTACATTCAGTGGTCCAGTCCACATTCAGAGGTCCAGTCCACATTCAGAGGTCCAGAGGTCCAGTCTACATTCAGAGGTCCAGTCTACATTCAGAGGTTCAGTCTACATTCAGAGGTCCAGAGGTCCAGTCTACATTCAGTGGTCCAGTCCACATTCAGAGGTCCAGAGGTCCAGTCTACATTCAGAAGGTCCAGTCTACATTCAGAGGTCCAGTCCACATTCAGAGGTCCAGAGGTCCAGTCTACATTCAGAGGTCCAGAGGTTCAGTCTACATTCAGAGGTCCAGAGGTCCAGTCCACATTCAGAGGTCCAGTCCACATTCAGAGGTCCAGAGGTCCAGTCTACATTCAGAGGTCCAGTCTATATTCAGAGGTCCAGTCTACATTCAGAGGTCCAGAGGTCCAGTCTATACTCAGAGGTCCAGTCCACATTCAGAGGTCCAGTCCACATTCTCACCGTCCTCCTGGTCACACTGACACTCAACTGACGTCGACGGTGCGAGCGGCGTCCACACCAACATGTCTGAGAGATGTGAGCTGCCCCCTGCTGCCCCCTGCTGCCCCCTGCTGCCCCCTGCTGCTGCATATCTGGTCACCAACGAGGAGTGCATTCGGGCCTGATTGTTGTCTGAGCCTCCCCCTCATTCTGGTTCTTTGTACGTGGGAGCGTTGACCTTCAGAGGTCCAAAGTGTGTGCTGCGTCCTTCCGTCCCCGTCCATCTGCTCCAGCACCCTAAACAACGTCTCTTCTGTGACGTCAAGGTGACCTTTATTTGTTAAGTCACTCAGTTGTGTTAGTGTCATATCCAAGCTCATGTCTGTCTCTGCTTTCTTCCTTATTCTCTTCTCAACTGTCCAGAACCATTAGGTCCAGTTCCAGCCCAATCTTCTCGACTTAACCTGGTTAACCTGTGTTTTCTTTGTGATGTGACAGAAGCAGCAGCTCCAGACCCTCCAGGTACCTCTCCGATCTATCTGCAGACGTCTGCGGCCTCCGCCCAATCTGTTGCCCACTCCGTTCATTTCACGCGCTGCCAGAAGCGCTTTGCAATTATCATGATATTGATGAAGGCTGATTCCAGCAGGTAATCGCTGGCAGTTCAGCTGGTTTTACGCATCTCAGCAAAATGTCTCTATCCATTAGTGGTGGCAAATTAATTTCCACTCAATGGCCGTACTTGTTGATAATCTATGTGTGTGTGTGTGTGTGTGTGTGTGTGTGTGTGTGTGTGTGTGTGTGTGTGTGTGTGTGTGTGTGTGTGTGTGTGAGTGTCAAAGTCCAGCTGCATGGAGATCCTGACAGCAGCTGGGGAGTTGGACAGA
>CAAKHB010000627.1:2265-14386 GCA_901007665.1 Aeoliscus strigatus
GGGCGACACTAACGAGCTTTGTGTCTAATTGGAACCAGAAAGGACACACACACACACACACACACAGAAACACGCAATAACTCACATACATACTGTACATGACACAGACACACACAAACATACAATAACACACTAACACTTTCATTGTACATGTGCACCTGAAATGAGGCTAACCCCCCCTCTTGGCTGGTAGCTGTACAGCTGCCTTGCATAGTTGAGGGATGAACCTCAGTCTCTGACGTGAGCGCCACCTTGTGTCAGTTTTCCCTCAGCTGCTCAGTGCCATCCCAGCCGGCCTCCACATCACCGTCATCTTCTTCTGTGGCGTTGTCATCCTCTTTTCCTCCGTGGCCACCGGCTTCTTCTTCTTCAACGCCTTCGGACGACCGTATGAGATGCTGCAGGGGCCGATAGGGCTGTACCTCTGGACCTTCATCTGCTGTGAGGACACACACACCCAGACACATGCACAAAGACACTCATGCAAACACACACTGACACGCTCAACGACAAACAGACATACACAAAGGTGTGTGTTGCTGGTCAGCTGATGACGAACAACGGTGGCGGTGGTGTGTGTATGTGTGTGTCCGCGCGGTGCAGGTGTGTGCAGCTGCCTGGTGATGATCCTGTTTGCATCGGAGGTGAAACTCCGCCATCTGTCCGAGCGGATCTCCAACTTCAACGAGACAACCTTCGTGTTCCAGACGTACGACGAGCACTTTGGCCGCTGCTTCTGGCTGTTCTTCCTCGTTTTCCTGCTGCACGCACTTAACATCCTGCTGATCCGACTCGCCGGTGTCCAGTTCCCGTTCCAGGAGAGCAAAGAGTCCGACCTGAGCGGGGGCGGGGCCGACCTCATGTACTGAACACCTAAGGAGCCAGTTCATTAACAATGATTTATCAATAATCAATAATGACCTGTCACTAACTGAGATGAAAGGTCTTAAAGTCCTTTTCCTTCATTTTTTCCTTTTTCTTCTGCACTTGTTTTCTCTCCTGTTTTTCGTCCTGTTCATTTCTCACATTAACATTTATAAATAAAGTTTAGTGCTAAACGTTAAAAATCCATGTAACATTATTCATAAGATTTGCTTGATTACGTACACACACACAAATTGTACACATATATGTATTGTAGTGTTTTGGGGAGGGCGATTGTGAGGCTTCCCAGTAAGAAAATAACTGACAGCACTTGGCACCATGAGTGAGGCTGTGTGTTTGGGTGATGACCTCCATTATTAAGAGTGACGGATCCCTAAGTTTAGTGTTGCACAAAGCTGAGTTTCCTTACAAGAACCCAAGATCGCCACATTGGTGTCAAAAGTGAGATCTACGAGGGGGAGGATAGCCAGGCCACATCGCACGGCACTGCCCAGCACCAACCAGCCCCAACCAGCCCCACCAAGCCCAGCTCCTCAACCTCTGTTAAACTAGAACAGGGTGGCACATCTGGGGAACTGTCACCCACAACTAATCCTGCCTCCTTTAATGAGTCACAGTGGCGTCTGGGTCACCTGGGCCAGACAAATGGACCGTCCCTGGATTGTACACTTAATGGGACTCCATGCACAGCCCTGGTGGACACGGGGTCTACCATTTCGCTGTCCTCATGTTTGGGCATGAGCTTGAGTGGACTTGGTGTTCTAAACCTGCTCACCTGCTGCAGACATCAGACATTCACCTGACTGAGGCTCAGCAGTTGGTCTGAGGTCAGTCTGAGGAGGAACTTTGATCAGATCCAGAAAATGGTCAGCTGCAAGCGTCCTTCATCCACTGATTATTGGCCTGTGAATGATCACTAGTTAGTTCAGAAAACATGCATACTTAAGACGCTGCATTCAAACGGTTAGACACACACTTTCATCCATCCCTTCATTCCTCAGCTGATAATTGATCAAATGATTGTTGTAGTAATTCTTTTTTTTGTGAGATCAGCCTGCTGTTGGAAGCCGGCGAGTCATTACCGCAATGACAGCACCTTGGATGTGAAGTAACACTTGTCAGCTTTCAGGAACCGATGGGCATTTTCTGATGCATATAGTTGTCCAGTTGCAGTAGTCCAAAGTATGCTAGCGTCAGTGATACTGTCAGTGTTAAACATTGCCGTTGACCTTTTCATCTCACTCATTCACACCACTGGGAGGCACTGGCCTGATGTTCAGATGGAGACCCGGAGAAGAACTTTCCCTCCTTGGAAATGACCATCAGGACAATTTGGGACGGTGCTGACATCGACTGGAGCGTGCATCACTGTTCTATTGACAGTCTGCTGAGGGTGGGGTCACATGACTACTGCACCACTAGCATGCTAATTCACTAATGAGAGAAGATGTCTATGAAGGTTCTCAGTCATCCAGGTCAAGGTATCTTGCTGGGACCTGATACTCACACTCCTCGGAGTGAGCTGTGTGAGCCAACGACCCAACTTAGTAGCAGAACTCCCAACTAGTCAGTTCAGAACTGAAGAAGCTTCTCGGATGAGTGGTGAAACGTCTTCAAGTAAACTAGGAGTCCCGTTGCCAACGAATTCACCCAGCAAGATACTAATGAGTGAACAACAATAAAACTGATGATGAAACACCAATGTTTATTTCTTCATTTCTTTTACAGCGTGCTCATGAATGCTCTGAACAAACTTTATTCGTACAGCTGATGAACACATTCGCTCCATGCTGGACAGACATTCCCAACTACCGTCCCAGCTGAGCCTCCGTTCTGATCAATATCTCAACACAGTAATGACCAAACTGAACTCATCCAACAAACGAATGGGTGGCTTTTTCGTCCCTCTCAAAGTAAAACTGTCTCTGTCTCCGAGCTGCCCCCGTACTACTTCTAAGTAAACAGATGAGCAGGAATGTGGGCTGTGGTCACCTGCGCAGAGTCAAACCATCCCACTCCACTGCACTGATGTGTATGTCACACCGCCGCCTGGGTCCGGCGAGCAGAGCAGGACCGTCTTCTTCACGTTGGAGCCAAGACGGGCGACAGCGAGGATGTCAAGCAGACTGACGTGTTCGTCCAGAGAGAGGCACACGGCGATGTAGTGGGCGTGGAAACGAAGAGGGTCGCCTGAAGCAGAGTCAGTTATTTGATTATTGACTGCCTAACCAATGGGAGCAGAAGAGGCGGGGCTTATGATGGAACCACAACAACGAGTAGAGCAAACAGAACGAAGAGCAGATCTTTGAGATGTTTCTTCTCAAACTGGATCCGAACTCACCTGGATAGACGAGAAAGTCCCCTCCGAACTTCCCAGCGGAGGTCAGGTAGAAGCCCCGCCCCCTCAGGTTTTGGAACACCTGGTACCTGGTGCTGCAGCAGGAGTTGACACGGCCCCGCCCCGCCCCCTGAAGGAGGACATGCTCCTCGGAGCAGTGTGCGAGTCCGACCCGTGCAGTGCTCAGCTGCACCGCCAATGCAGACGGCGGGAAGAAAAAGCTCTGGTCCAGGGCCTCCAGACGGTCCCGTATACCCTGGTCCGTGGTCTCATCTGCACAACGTGACAAGATCCGGACCGTTTGTGATGTCCACAGAGCTGTCGTCACAGAGACAGGCTGCCCTCACCTGTGTGTGACGAACTCATGGCTCTGAGCAGAGCTGACTTCCTGTCCTGCAGAGCGAGGACACGCTGCTCCTGATAGCTCCTCTGCTGGTCCTCCTCATACAAGGCTACCTGCTGGCGCAGCCCAGCATCACCACCAGCCTGCTGACAGCACCAGTCCCTTTACCCTGTAACACTGACGCTACATTCACACTAGCATACTTTGGAGTACCGTTATTACATGACACGACGATTTCTGCTGTCAGAAAACATTGATTGTCCCTGAAAGCTGAGAAGGTGCAATTCACATCCAAGAGGCTGTCATAATGGTCATGACTTGCTGGTAACGTAACAAAAGGGTTTATCACAATGCAGTGGCAGACGGTGCATTTCGCACCCAGGCCTTCAGCTTTTCTTGAAAATGTCTTATAGGGGACAAAACAGCTATTAAATCGATTCAACTATATGTTTGCGCCTTCAACTCCAAAAGATGTCATTTGCTAGCTCTGATTTACACGGTCTATGACAGTCCAATCAGAGGGAGTGAATATGATGACGTCACCGTACGCCTGCTAGAAGGCCTTGGGGTCCTCAACTCATAATCTGAGTGGGTTAACGCAACAGTTTGGTTGACACTAATTCTGTGCTACAAGGCCTGCAGAACTGATTCTGAACGCCCCCGGGAAGATTTCTTTGACCCGCAACAACTGATGGGTGAAATGTGATTGGATTCGTAGATTTGGTTGAAAATACATATTTGGAAGCAGCACAACCAGTGGAAAAGTTATGAAAGGAAAGGAACAGATCATTAGGACTTATTTAGTACGTATGCATGGAAATTATAAATAACATGTTATTTTTAACATGTCTGTTATTCAGATATTGTTTAGGCCTGCAGTGAAGGCCTTGAAGGCCCCGACGGGCCACCACTGCCATAATGACAGCCCTTCACACCAGGTAGGGCAGGGGTGTCCAAACTGGTCGTCGAGGGCCACCGATCCTGCAGGTTTTCCATGTCACCCTGCTCTAACACACCTGGCTTAAATCAGCAGCTCATAGTCAGGTCTCTGCAGGACTTCAGAGACGGATTCAGGTGAGGTAGGAGCAGAGTCAGGAGAGGTGGCCCTCAAGGACCGGATTGGACAATTTTTAACAATTTTCATGAACAGTTCCACGTTTTCTGATGGTTGTATAATTACGGTACTCCAAAGTTTCCTAGCGCTAATGCACCAGGGATACTGTCGATGTTAAAGAGTTAAACACTGTTCCTCCCTCACTGGTGGTCCAGATGGGAAATCAACTCACGGCTGGCTGGGAGCAGGACGAGGAAGAGCAGGCAAGACGGTGTTCTGTCAGCAGCCTCTCCTCCTCTGGCAGCAGCAGCAGTGGGCGGCCCAGTCGGCCATTTTGTCGAGGTGTCCGAGGCAGTGACCCCACCAAAACACCCACCAGTCCCCGACTCCTCACCGCCCGCAGGTCCTCCACCCTCCACAGGAGGGCGGTGGAGTCACAGAAGCTCATAGACAACTGACTGTCGCCCATTGCCTGCACCTGTGAAACACACACACGGATCCTCACTTGTTCTTCAGATGTGTTGTTTCAGCAGACACTGTCAACACACACACACTACTGCTGCTGCTGCTGCTGCAGCTACTGCTAGCCCAACTTAGCAGAGTAGCTAACCAGCCCAGATGAACTAGTTAGCCTAGCTTAGCAGAGCAGCATCCTCTGTCAAGTGAGCAGCTTCTTCTGACGTGAAGTGTAAATGGCGGTTTAGATGTGAATCACCGTTCGTCGACTGGACAAACGTTCATAAAGTCCACTGTCTTGTGACTCACCGCCGCTGAGGTCACTGCTCACACCGTCAACCGGGAACGTGCTGGTGAACAGTTCGTTAAACGGTACAACATTAGTTCAGCACGTGTTTGCTCCGCAACGTGCCGTAAACCGGTGTGTTTGACTACAAACTACAAAACGTGTCTGTCAGTACCCAACTGTTCACCCGGAACATGTGCGCATGCGCTAATATCGTATCGTCCGTCACAGTGGGGCGGTGCTTCACCAATTCGTATGGAGGTCTATGAGCTTCAGTGTCCCCGCCCAGGCTAACCGCGCCAGAGTCAATAACGAGTGCACACAAATAAATCACTAAAGAGCGTAACTAGTTATTTCACTGGTAGCACAAACAGCCAATGTCGGCCATGAAACGGCCTGCGGTGTGTTCACGTATTATATTCATATGACTTTATAATTCAGTTTCATACTGGTAATATCATTTGTGTATTTTGTTGCATTATAAATATATTATAATTTACTTTGACGTTGTAAAATAAATACATTTTAATTTCTTCTGAATATATGAACTCGTTTCCTGATTATCAAAATCATACTGAATGTTTAATAAGCTGAAGAGGAAATGAGGCTTTTATTGTGAGAGGAACAAGCATTCAGCATCTGTACACATGTTGCATAGCAACATAGCTTCAAGATGGATGTGAGTCAGTGGATTACATCACTCACTCAATCACTCACAGTTAAAGGAACATTCCAAACGGCAGATTGTTCCTTTAAAGACAAGTCATTCAGGCCCCTCCCACTGCTGCTGAACCTTCAATGAACACACGAGGAACTGATGTTTTCTGTCCATGTGAGGAGGAACTATCTGCGTCCTGAAACAAACGCCAGCGCCATCCATCTGCTGACAAACAGCGCCCCTCTTCTTGTGGGTTTGTGGGCGTGGCCTATGGCAGCTGCCCCACCCCCTACAGTCCCAGCTGCAGCTCCTCCAGCTCCGTCAGCAGCTGCTGCTCCTTCTGGATCTTCTCCAACTGACGACGGACACAAAGAAAACATGAATGCACTGCAACACGTCAGCTGAGCTACAACACGAAGGTCACGTGACAGACACGACTGGACGGACAGTGGACTTCTGACGTCACCTGGTTCTTCTGTAGCACTTTCCCAGACACCTGTTGCTCCTTCAGCTCGTCGATGGCTTTTAGTTTCTGGAACGAAAACGTTAGATTCCTTCAGTAATCTGCTCTGATCAGTGATCACGTGACCCACTGCTCTTCACCTTCTTTATGTTCTTTATCTTCTTGTCCAGCTCTGGGTCACCGCAGGTTGGCTCTGAATGGCTGTTGCTGATCGGGGCGGGGTTTGAAGGGGGTACAGGTTCCGGCTTCGCGTCCTGCAGGAGAGAGTGAACAAATGAATTCAATTTCGGAGACACGCTCACGCTGACAGGAAACGATGTGACATCACAGGTTTGAATCAGACGGTCACCTGTTTGGCGGCTTTCTTGGCTTCTCGCTTCCTCTGGTTCTTCAGCGCTGCCTTCGACAGATTCTTCTCGCCCGCGGTGGCGGGCCGGAGGTTCTGAGGTGGCTCATCCTCATGCTGGACACAGACACGTTTGTTTATCAGCAGACGCAGCGTGGACATGTGATGGTGGCAAACTCCTCCCACTCACCAGTTTGGAACTGGGTGTGGCCGGCAGGTGTCTGAGCGCAGGGGGGCGGTATGCCTGGGTGGGTGCAGCCTGCGTGCTGCCGAGCTCGCTGGGCACTGCCTGGTACTTGATGGTTTGCTCCGGGAAGCTGCCGGGGGGGAAGGGCTGCCAGCAGACCTCCCACAGCTGGCCACCGTCCGCCACCTCCCAACGGTGCAGCACCGAGCCCGTGTAGTGCCAGATCTTGTAGCCGTTATTGACCCTTAGCCTTGGCGAACAGGTTGCCGTGACAATATGCTCGCCGTCGGGGCACCAGGAGAAGTGTGTGGCGTCTGGCGCCTGAGGTTTCGACACCTAGAGGAGACGTGTGAGACGGTGAGTCACTCCTCCCACCACTGGACAACATGGATCATGAAAAACATGTGCAGCAGCAGTGAAATGGAGCTCTGCCTGCTCACCTGTTTGTATTTCTTCATGTCCCAAACCTCCATCTGACCGCGCAGATTTCCGAACCCAGCCAGCACAAGGATGTGTCCCTGGGGGCTGAGACAGACCGGACATGTGAGACAGCGACTAGTGGCCATGGGAGGAACTGCAGGTCAGCACAGCACCGGCTCACCTGTAGTAGGAGGCGTTCCGTGGCCCCGTTCCAAAGTCGAAGACGGGGTCACATTTCAGGTTGAAGACAGTGGCCTTCGCCGGCATGAAGCCATACACGACACAGAACTCTGCTGAGCTCGGACTCCATGCCACGTCATAGATCGGCCCGTTTTTCGCTGTTTACGACGTTTAACAAACGAGTCTATTTACAGTTCAGGGCATGTGACCATCCAAATGCTCTTACTCACGCAGCTGGACCAACGCAGTCTCGCCGCTGACGGA
Organism: Aeoliscus strigatus; assembly: GCA_901007665.1. Lineage (NCBI taxonomy): Eukaryota > Metazoa > Chordata > Actinopteri > Syngnathiformes > Centriscidae > Aeoliscus > Aeoliscus strigatus. The sequence goes on from CAAKHB010000627.1 coordinate 10,146, forward strand.
TAGGTAATGAAGCGTCTGCTCGCCGTAATATGAAGCTCCGCTCTTATCCACCTCCGTACTCGCTGTCACCAGAACCGCCGTGGCTGGAGGACGACGACACAACGTAATAGACGAGTCGTGATGGGCAAGACAGTGTAGGTGAACTGAATCACTTGAATCGGTTCAGTAATAAGATCTGTTCAAAAGAGATGGTCACAGAATCGTTCAGTGCCCTCTTGTAGGTTTTGTTTTCAGCGAGTGATTTGAGTCGGTCGACTTGTTCGCAGGGAACCAATGAATCAGGTTCACCCGCAGCAGTTGACTGCTGCACTCAGCTGAACTGTGAAATGAACAAATCTTTTCGGTCAGTGATTCAGTATAGTTCATTCATCCAAAAGATCAGTTCATTCACGAACGGGACGACACTACAGGGGAGTTGCGTGATAAGTTTCGTCGCAGCTCGCTCACCTTTCTGGTTCCACTGCAGCACCACCCTGTCAGCCTTGAAGAAACTCTTGTTGGCGAGCGCGGCAGTGGCTCCGCCTAGCAATGGGTACTGGTACAGACGGACAAACGACGGCGCTCCCTTGCTGCCGGGCACATACACGGCAACCTGACAAGACACACGGACAGGTGGGACAAGCCGGATGAGTCACGTCAAGTGGGTGGACGCACCTTGCTGGGCTGACCACCAGGTGACAGCGCGAAGTCCGACACTTTCTGCATGTGCAGCTTGTTGGCGATGTTGCCTGAGGAGAGAAACGTGAGGCCACATCAGCGACGTGCCAACTCGCTAGCTACATGCTAACCCTCTAGCTACGTGCTAACATGCTGGGTTTGCACCGGATGATGTATCTTTCTGATTGGTCACTGGAAAATCATGTGATCAAGACAAAAGCTGTCGGTCATGTGACTGGTGTGTCAAGGACGCGTCAGTGCGACACAGGCGAGGAAACCAATTGTGTATTTTCAAGTGAGAACGTACTGAAGTCGTTGTTCTCGTAAAAGTGCAGCTCATTGTTGACGCTCCTCACAGCGATCGCCTCGTCTTCAGACCAGCTGGGACACCTGCAGACAATCACAGGCAGGTTCAGGACAGCAGGCAAAGAATGGCAACGGTGGCGTGTTGTCCTACCGACGTTCACACTCACCACAACTCCACCTTCTTCTGGTAAAGAGCTTTAATCAGCCGGCCGCTTGGCAGCTCCCAGAGCTGGAGGTTTGGTTCCCCCTGAGGAGAGTTCTGGGTCTCTGACACACACACACACACACACACACACACACACACAGTAAACCTCAGGTGTTTTTCAGTGTGTCACTGTTCAGTTAAAGCTCAGCACAGATCTTACTAGCGTACGGTTGCCAGGTGGCCAACATGTTGCCGAGAGGAGAAAACTCCAGCAGCACTGTCTTCGGGAGGTCAAAGGTCGTCACGACAAAGCCGTCTGAAGATTTGACCACTGAGACTCTGAGACAGAGAGGACATACGGCGTCAGGGAGGACAGAAGGAGACAGAGACAACGACCAGACAACGTTTTTGACAAATGCTGAGTCATTACTTCTGTCCGTTGCACCAGCTGAACAGGGTCCCATCTCTGCTGAAGGCGACACACCTGCTGTGCCGAGGGTCTCTGACACACACACACACACACACACAGAACGTGAGTTTGTGAACATGTGGGTGTCAGTGGGCGTCTGCTGGTGTTGTACCTGGTGAAGGTGGCATGCTGCTCACAGGCTGGAGGACCACGAAGCAGAGATGTACCATCTGATCCACGCACTGAAACACACACACACACACACGCGGTATATGACTTTTAACGTAAGTTAGCGTATAGTTCCTGGTATAGTTTCAGCGTTCCGCAGAAAGCTGCTGATGAATCTGGGATCAGACTCAGGCCAGAATCTGGATTCTCACGAACCACGTTCAGTGGAACCAAATTCCATTACACCAATTCCCATAGCACAGAGACGGAAATATTCACGTTCGTTGACTGAAAACCCGTTCACACGGAATCTTCTTCTCAGCGGAACAGGATCCCACCACAGTCACCCCACATTTGGGCTTTGGTTACTTCTGCAAACGAGACGTTATAACCACCACATCTGGCCATCACCGGCAAAAAACTGAATGAAAGGAGGAACTTCACGACCGGAACGACTTTATTTATTTTAAAGGAGAAAAAAACGGACCCATCAACTCGTTTAAAAGAACAGCTCTGACATGACAACTAAATGTGGGTGGACGAGCTGCCAGAGAACCCTGAAACCATCAGGGGTCAAACGTTCCGCCCCGGAAACCGGAAGCTGCTGATTAGGGGCGAGTAGTTGGTTCAAATGTTCGGTAACATGTCTGAGAATCACCAACACAAACACCGACAAACTGTTCACCCACCTGCGAGGAGCGGGACGGGAGGCGCCATGTTCGCGTGTGCCGGAAGTAGAAATGTGCTGGACCAGAAATGCGTCACGGAGGCACGTTCGTCAGTGCCACATCAGCATACGACCGCGTTCGGACTGAATATGTATTTAAAAAACGAGTTCCAGAATTTAATTGATAATTCAGAGGGAATCGATTTCCTTCGTCGAATCCATGAGATTAATCAGTTTGAACAACGAACACTAAAAATACGTTTTAATTATTCATTATTACATTGAACAGTAAAGTTAAAGTTGTTTAACGGATTCTTAGACTGCCGCTTCCAAAGTATAAAGCATGTCTGCTCAATAATCTGGATTTACTTACATCTGAATACAAAGTACTGTGTTTTTGTCTTACTTTTACTTTCTAGTCGTAGTAGTTTAGTAATAGTAGTAGTAGTAACAGCAATAAATGACTCAAAATATCTTACTTTTATGATGGTTTCAAAACAGTGAGACTTTTTTATGCTTCTGTATTCACTATTAAAATTAGAATACTGTATCTTCTGACTGAATCAACACTAAAAGAAGTAGACGAGACCTCAGATAATTATACCAGTTTAGTTTAGTTAAACATTGACAGAGCAAAACAACATGTATGGCACATTCATGTATGACATCGGAGGAATCCGACTAACTGTATGTAATTTTGAAAGGCCTAACCGGAAGTTTAATTTGAACAGGAGGTACCTTTACGCAGCAGCCGGGGGATGGTTCATTGGGCGGGGTCTGAGCTTTTTGAGTACGTAGACAAGAGACCAAATCACCCACTTTAACCGGGGAAACATCACGGAGGGACACCGACGACAGATAAATAACAAACAAACAGAAGCAAAGATGGTGGCCAAGCAGCGGATTCGGATGGCGAACGAGAAGCACAGCAAGAACATCACTCAGCGAGGGAACGTGGCCAAGTCAACGGTGAGTTTAACAACAGCTGCTGCACATCCGAACCCACCCGAACCCCAACGAACCCACGCGTAAAACCAGCAGCACTGGACATCGGGCGGACCGAACCATTGACTTCCGGTTGGGACAAATCCGTAGAACTCCTACCAAAGCAGCTTGCGCGCGCGTGCGTGCGTGCGTGCATGTATGCTGGGAAGTAATTGTGATTCGATGGGATTAAATGTGTGCTATTGATCAAACAAAAAAACAAAAAAAGTTGATCAGATGACGTGTTCACACCAACAGCTGTTCTTCATTGATCAGTTCTTCCATCGATCAATGAACTGATCAATCAACTAATCAAGCTGATGGCAGAACTTATAGATACAATATAAATCCTCAGTGAACAGTAGATACACAGCGAATATGAGTGTTGCCATGGTGACAGGACGAGCTGTGTGTGCGTTTCAGAGGAACCTAACAGAGGACAAAGGTGTGGGTCCCTGGCTGCTGGCGCTCTTCATCTTCGTGGTTTGTGGATCAGGTGAGTGTGAATGTCAGAGCAGCAGGAAGTTTTTAGTTTCAACTTACTCCTCTTTAGTGTCCATCTCGTGCAGGTGTCACAGTGACATGGTGTCTGCTGTTTGCGACACAAAGTCCAACAATCTGAATATTTGTTGTTTATTGATTCTCTCTCGACCTTCACAGGAACATTTGGTTTGTGTTCAACGGGTTCATATCAATTACTGTCTCTGTTTGTTCTTACAGTATAAATCTTTGGATTGTCAGCTAGGTAACGCAACACTAAAGTACCTAAATTTAGCGATTAAAAGTTGAATTAAAAAAAAGCAACAGATGAGAATGTCACATAAATATTAATCTGAAAAACAATTGTTAGCAGTTGCTAGTGAAAAAAAACACACAACAAATATATAGGAAATAACAAACATGTT
>CAAKHB010000627.1:14406-24995 GCA_901007665.1 Aeoliscus strigatus
ACACAAAGTCCAACAATCTGAATATTTGTTGTTTATTGATTCTCTCTCGACCTTCACAGGAACATTTGGTTTGTGTTCAACGGGTTCATATCAATTACTGTCTCTGTTTGTTCTTACAGTATAAATCTAAATAAAAAAAAGTACCTAAATTTAGCGATTAAAAGTTGAATTAAAAAAAAGCAACAGATGAGAATGTCACATAAATATTAATCTGAAAAACAATTGTTAGCAGTTGCTAGTGAAAAAAAACACACAACAAATATATAGGAAATAACAAACATGTTTTTGGTTTCAGCCATTTTCCAGATCATCCAGAGCATCAGGATGGGGATGTAGTGATGTCACGACATGTTCCCGCCCCCAGATGAACCTACCAAAACATTCCTGAACTTTGACCTGCGATCATTCCCAAAGACCCACCCCCCCGGAGCCAGCCGCTTATCACACAGACCTTCTCACGTTGTGCCTGTCAACACGCCGCAGATGTCGTCTCGGCCTCGTGCCTTTCTGTATTTACCTGTGCTGAAGCCCTGCCCCCTCCGATTACACCTTATCAGTGGGTCGGTGGAGGGGGGGGGGTGTCACAGTCCAACCATCTCCTGTGTTTCTTTTCACCGACAGCGAGAACAAAAACAGATGAAGGATTCGACGGGTGCGTGTGCACATGTCACCTGGGTGCCAAGTTTATGCAATAAATAAAGTTTCCGTTGAAAAACCCCGTCAGCGTTTGTATTTCGTGTTCAGAGACCCACACGGGTCCAAACTCTGACACCGTCCTCATGTGGAGCCAGAGGACCAGGTGACTGTGAATTTCTCACCAATCTACTTCCAGGTGTTCTGACATTCTGGTCATCTGGCGTCTCCCTATTGGCCCAGTCCACCACTAAGCTCCGCCCCCTGTGAATGTCTGCACCTTCAGGCAGAGTATGTTTGTCCAACAGGTGGTGCTGTTTCTACATCCTACTGCACATACTCCTGCAAATGCAAGGAGCATGGATGACACTAGTACCTTGTCAGTGCACATTCATTCAACACGGAACAAACACATTTTACTACTTCACACACACGTTGCATGCGTGTATCTTAACTTCACCATGCATGTGTCAGAATGCACGTACATTGTTGTGAGCACACGTCACAACGACTCAGTTTAACGGTTCAAATGTATGAAATGTGACAAAGCAAACTGGATTCAAATTATGTTTTTATTTTTTAACGTCACAAACTACTTCGATGGAACCGTAAACTAACGCCACAGAGTCTCCACTCTGGAGGGGTGGGTCAGGTTATTAGGGGTCAAAGGTCAAACTAGCTAGCAGGGATTAGCAGCAGTCAGATTAACACTGGTCTGTTAGATACAACATGAGGAGCAGCAGCAGCCACTGGCTCCGCCTCCAAACAAGGAAGAAGACAATGCACGTGTAGACCGCCACCAATCACATGTCAGGAAATAAAGCTTCCTGGCAACGGGACGTCAAATTAATTCAAATCTGATTACCTAAAATGACTCAACGCCCTGCTGAGGACGTGGAGGACGGTGAGAACATCCCATCCATGTGTTCCACAGGACAACCATTTGACATCCTACTCATCAAGTTTGAGGTAGGACGTCCTGTCCACTCGACCGAACCCGCCCAATCAGGACTCGTAGCTCTTCTGCAAATGTCCTGCACATGTCCTTGTCTCAGCTGTTGGACGATTCTTCTGGCTTCAGCCTGATGGCCCAGGAGTTGGCGGACACTACGTCACCATGGCGATGGATGCGACAGGTGTACACACCCTCATTAAACTCATTGGCAACAATCCGCAGCTCTCTGTCCTTCATGACGATGTACCCAGGGACGGACGTCAGGATCCGCTCGCCATCTTTGAACCAGCTGGAGACCACGAGGACACGAGGACATGAGAGGAAATCTCATACGTCTTTCTCAAGAGAACTTCCTGAAACAACTCTTCACATTAAAAGTCCTCCTCCTCCTCCTATTTTTTTGAGATCTGACAAAAACCTGTACCAGCTTGTAGTTTGTCATGTGATTGAACATAATATCCATGACAACGGAACGCCATGGTTTATTTTCATCGCTATTTCCAGTTTCATGTTTTTGCCTCTGTCACGACCGTGTTCTGACCTGACTTTGGGTGGAGACCTCTGGGCTTTGGTTCCACAGCGGAAACCCACCACCTTCCCCCGAGGAACTATCTTGATCTTGACATTGGCAGGAGGCGGCGTCGGCATGGCAACCGCTTCCAAAGGCTCTGTGGCGGGAAGACGGACACAGACGTGCAGACGAACCAGTGACAACACGAGAACCGACTGGGTTCCATCTCAAACTCCATTCATCAGCAGATGAAACGTGCAGTGGCTCACCGTAGCACAGGTCGCAGCGCTGAGGACAGTTCTTCTTCATGAACGTCCTCCGGCGCTCGCAGAAGCCCAGTCGAGCCCAGGGATCGCACACACGCTTCTTGTCCAAGCAGCCTGAGGACAAACACAACCTGGAGCGTCACATAGGAGCCTAGCACTCAGCGCTAACAGATATAGCTACTGCAGTTTGTTGTTTTTAATGAACAACCAGCAGGACCTAGGACCGGCTACCGTAGAGTCTCTGGATGCCCCACACGTCGTCCTGGGCAACGTTCCTCTGTCCTGTGTAGGTGGCATTGGGATGCATCAGCGCCTGCGGGTTCCTCGAGTGCCACAGTCCCAGAGCGTGTCCTATCTCATGTGCCGCCACCTGGACCAGGTCATTCAGCCAAACCCCTGGAAGGAACCAGGGCGCATCGGTGACATCATCACACGCAGTCACCGAATGCACTTACATGTTCACGCTAACAAGTAGGCTGACTGTCCATTAGCATGGCCTATTGTATCTCACTCCTCCTACTGCATGAAATGTGAACACAACGCAAAGATGTCGACAGGGTAAAAGCAGACCCATGGCTGACTAGCACTATGTTATTAGCATTAGCATTCAAGCTATGATGCTGATGTTCATGCAGACGTTCATGCTGATGTGTGTTCCATCTCTTCAGTTCTTCATGTTCCACAGGAACGACCACCTGCACCTTGTTTCCAGCTGAACCTGGACTTGCCAAGGATCCAGAATTCGTGGTTGTCAAAGTGGATTTCTCCTCGAGGTGGCAGGAAGGCGTGAGCCAGTTCGCCGTTCAGCCCGTCAAAACACGGGTGGAGAGGAGACCACCAGCAGTCGGTGTGGTTGAAGGTGTAGAACCCTAACACACACACACACACACACAAATAGTTTCAGTGCCATCAGAGGTGAGTGTCACCTGCCGGCCGTCTGTCCTACCAATGGTGATGTCAGCGGTAGTGTTGCCAACGGTAACCTCAGTGAAGGTCAGTGGCGACACGTCGCTCCACTTGGTGAAGGCGATGCTGATGGCTTTCCTGGTGTCCTCCACGTTCAGGGTGTTTGGAAACTTTGTTATCCTGAAAGAAAAGTGTCCCAGTATGTGTTTGCAAGTCACAGATTTATTTGATCAAAGCACAGATAGACTGTCCGCCATCTTCTCAGCAGAAGGCGGCAGTGTTTACTGCAGATGAAAACTCACAGATTGGCGAGAGAGAGGATGGAGTTGGGGTTGGACGGACAAACCAACGGCGGGGATTTAGAATTACAGCGTTTTACGTTGATCTCCTGCTTTTGGACGTGGCGGTTGGAATAAACTGGTTTATTACTGGATCAGGATGGCAACACAGGGGATGGGGTGGATGATGAGGATGATGAAATGGACTTTGGGGAATCGTCTCGTGTTGCTAGTGGGAGAGGGAGAGGGGGAAGCAGGCAGAAGGGAAAGAGTCAGAGCAGCAAGAGAAGTTGGGATGGAAACAGTTCAGAGGAAGACGGGACAGATAATCGGAAAAAGATTCTGAGGGAGGGGTGGAAAATAATCTTAGATTCATCTTAGTGTGAGCCCAGTGGTGCTGTCAAGGGAACTGAGAGAGAAGCTAGGAGAGGTGGAGACGGATAAGACTCTGAGAGATGGCAACGTACTGATAATATGTGTAACGGAGGCTCAGGAGAAAAAAGTTATGATGATGGAAAGTATTTGCAAGAAGATGATAAGTGAAAAAAGGATTCTGGGAGAAAATAAAACTGCAAGAGGAGTAATAACAGGGATTCCAGAAGATGAAGATCAAAGAGGATGACAATGTGTATTGTGGGAGCTGAAGTAAGTAGAGCAAAGAGACTGCAAAAAACAATAAAAGGGGAGAGAGTGGACAGTATGTCGGCTCTTCTGGAATTTCAGGGCACAGTGCTTCCAGGAAGAGTGAAAATGAGCTTTCCTGTTAGAGCTTATGTACCTCCACCGCTGTGATGTTACACATGCCAAAGATATGGGCATATCGCAGCAGTGTGCTGGGGGAAACGGGTGTCTGAAATGTGGAGGGGAACATAGAGTTGAGGAGTGCAAAGAAGATGCACAAAATAAATGTAACTGTGGGGGGGCTACACAGAGCCAAGTTTGGAGGATGTGAAGTGAGGAAAGAAGCTGTAGAGATTGAGCAAGTGAAAGCAGTGAACAACACACAGGAAGCTATAGAGGCAGTGGAGCGGGTGCAAGGACAAAAGAGAGAGGATGACATGAAGGGGGTCCCCAGAGCGGAGGGACCAATGACGATCTGTCCGTTGATAAGCTGATTTTGTTCATGCCTTATGTAATTAACTGCACTGACCAAGGAGAAGAATAAAATAATTGTGAACGGAGCCGAGAGGTTTTTGGGCATGACAGATGTCTCATGGGAACAAATTAAGAAAAGACTGGAAATAAATGATAAACCAGGTGCTTCGAGTGATAAAGCAAGCTGATTATTCTACAATGGACTGGAAGACGTCTCGTAGCAAATGGACAAGAATTCAAAGGATTCATTAAAGAGAAAAGAACCCAGAAGGAACATGTGTTCAAACCTGGCTAACCTGGCCAACCTATTCGATTTTGCAATTACGGGATATGACAGTATCCAAAGAGATGGAGGGGAGTGGAGGGGGGGGGTGTAACATTTGTGAAAGTACAACAGCAGAGAATGTGGGAGTGGTGCAGGCTGAGGAAGAAACTACTGACATATTAAAAACGGCATTTACTAAGGCTCTTGACAGTCTGGGAACTAGAAAGTCAGCACCGGGCAACGATCAGATCTGGAATAGAACGTTGAAACCACTCAGCCAATCAGCTCAAGTACTTTTATTGGAATTATATAATAATAATAAGTGTGGGAGGGTGGGATGTTGCCACAGAGGTGGAAGGAGGCAACAGTAATTCCAATATGCAAACCAGGAAAAGACTGCAATAATCCAGGAAGGTATTGCTGCAACATCCAACGTTAAAATAATGGAGAAGATCAATCAATCCATCTATCTTTATTTATAAAGCACTTTTCATACAATTATGGAGCACAAAGTGCTTTACATGGAGAAAGGAAACAGTCTGGCAACAGTAATTCCAATATGCAAACCAGGGAAAGACTGCAATAGCAATAACACTTGAGAGCTCATTTTCTACTGCATTCTACTGCATTCTTTCCTTCTTTTCCAGAGATTTGCCAGAATTTCTAAGCTTGTCCTGGTGCTGCCCCACTCTGATGCTGAGCGTGGTTTTTTTTGGTGGTTGGTCTCAACAAGACAAAGACAAGGCCTTGAGCCATGCTTGACGTGGGAGCCCTCTGAGGCGATCATTACGACCACCGGCCAATCCAAGCAGGAACACAATCTTTGCTACCTGTGACCTGAGTTGAGGGACATCTGCCTTCTCTTTTGTCCCTGCTGCCCTAACCCACGTGCACATACCTGGTAATCATATTTGTTTCTATATATATTTTATATTTGTATTTTTGCTCGTCCAAGACTCACTCGTTAACCCTTTACATTGCTGATTTGTTTCTTTTGCACTTTAAATACCTATTTACTGACCTTTTAATATACATTTTTGTCGTTTCTGGGTGTTGTATGGCAGGATTGAACCTGCACAAAATGAGACGTTCTGTGTCTTATGTCTTACTGTTGTGTATACAACAGAATCTTGGTTGGCTCCACCAAATCTCACTCCAAGTTTTTTTGAAAAGTTGGCAGCCCCGCCATGAGCTAATGTGGGTGGGGCTCACTAACAGACACACACCTGTATGTGATGTTGTGGTGCATCCACTTGTGTCCCAGAGGATTGATCGCGTAGCGTCTGAGCCTCGAACCGTCCGGACGCGCCGACATTCTGCCGCTGCACACCTGAGGACAAACAGCATTTCCTCTAACGTCCACTAGGTGCTGCTGTACAGACACAGCTCATCGCAGCACTGCCCTCCAATACTATCCGGCTGCAGGCTGCCAGGCAGCATGAGGTCCCGTGACTCCAGTGTCGCCCCAAATGAAAGGTTTTATTCCACCACATTATGACTTCATATGATTAATTTAAGTGGTGGATTTACGTTTAAAAAGTATTTTACGCCACCCAAAATTAAAGGTTTAGCCACGCTGCTGCCTGCAAGCAGCTGGACCCATAGATACAGTACAGGCCAAAAGTTTGGACACACCTTCTCATTCAATGTGTCTCCTTTGTTTTCATAGTAGATTCTCACTGAAGGCATCAAAACTATGAATGAACACATGTGGAATTATGTACTTAGGTTAAAAGCTGAACAAACATTTCAAATGTAATGTAACTACAGTCAGATACAGTCAGATTCCATCACTTTTGCTAAATTATCTTAGTTTTGTTCTTGCTATTTGCTTTTGCTATACTTTTCTATTGTATTCTAATGTGCATACACTTGCATTAATATCTCTGTCCACTTGATTAAAATGGAGCTTCTGCCATGGAGAATTGTGATATCCTAAATACATTTGAATTTAGTAATTTCCTATAAAATAAATGGTACTAAATGGAGTTACGGGTGTAGCTATCTGCGTAATGTCATGTTCATATAAAGTCCATTATAAGTATGCAGTATCATAACTACAACTTTGATGTTTATAATAAACCAAACAGTTTGAAAATCGGTTGAAAATTGATCAAGTTCTGGTGATTTAAAAAGTACACGCACAATGGACCTAATGTCAAGAATGAGCCAGTACCCCGTGGCAAGATGGCCGCGGTGGGACGACGTCGCTCTCCATTGGCCAGCAGCGGCGTTGAGGCATCGAGCCTCCTACATACCGATGTCTATGGCTGGACCTATGGCTGCCTGGACCTATGGCTGCCTGGACCCTCCTCCGGCGCTCTGCTCCTGACCGCTTCCTGACAGTCACCTGACACGTGTGCACAGGTGAACGTACGTTTCAGGTGGGTTGGACCTTAGCCCCGCCCTCTTCAGGACACGACGGACCGAGCATATCACAGACTGAAACACATACTGCTGTTGGATTGTGAGTGTGTGTGTGTGTGTGTGTGTGTGTGTGTGTGTGTGTGTGTGTGTGTGTGTGTGTGTGCGTGCAGACGTGGCGGCCCCGAGCCCCTCACATGTCAAATCCCTTGGACATGTCCTCAGACATGTGACACTCGCATGCGAAGCTCCATCAGTCTGCTCGATCTTCTGCAGAACAAAGACTCTTTGACTGACCTTCATCCCCACCAGCGTCATCATCATCATCATCAGCTGCAGCGCTGGAGGCTCCATGATCACATGACCCCCTCCCAGACAGCTGTCAATCAATCCAACTCATGAATGAGTGAATCAAACCAACAATCAGTGAAAACACTCGACACCCTGAAGTGTGTCCCGTACCTTTCGGTACCACAGAACCGAGTCGGAAACGCGTAAAAGCTGCAGCGTGTCCGGTTCTGGAGATGAAAAGAGAAAAAGAACCGAACCTCTGTATTCCGGCTGCGAGGTCCCGAGTAGAACCGAGTCTGGACCCGGTTCGTCCTCGTGCTGTTCGGTCCGGGGCGAGCTGAGAACTTCCCTGAGTGTGCGCTCGCTGCTGCAGCGGGCCCGTCCGGGAGGGGGGGCGGGGTCAGGTGTGAGCGGCTGGTGTCAATTACACACATTTAACCCATGTGCTTCCAGTTCGAGCCCGCTGCTCTGGTCCGGGTTCTTGTGGTCTGATGGATTCAGGCTGTTTGTCCATGTGGGCTGCAGACCTGGTCCGGGGTCTGGGGGTCTGGGGGTCTCTGATCTCTGGGGGTCCGCGGCCACAGGTAGAATGTTTTCTCTCTGGGAGGGGTCCAGATGTGCAGTCTCTCATGAGAACATCTGTCCAAACAGCTTCCTGACCTGAGGACACAAGCAGCTTCTTGCTGTTGTGTCCTCAGGTTTATTTTCTCTGCGTCAGGACTGATGTCAGACACCAACACGGGACGTTTTGCTCCAGAACCACAACATATCCATGCTGGTTCTTCACCACACATGACGCTTTTGAACTCAAAGATCAGGAACAATACAAAACAATTTGAACAAAATGGCATTGGAAAGTTATTTAATGTGTGCCAGATGTTCCAGCAGGGGGCGCTGTTTATGTCAGATTCTCAAGAAGAGTCGTACTGTATGTACTTATGTTTGTTGGAACATTTGCACTCTTTCATTTCTTGATTATGAAAGAAGAATCTGGAAAGAGCTGTTTCCAGGGCCAGAACATAAACCCTCTAAACCTGTAGCTAGCTTATTACATGCTAGCATGTTATTTACATCATGGATGGAACATGTGGTAACATGTGGTAACATGTGGTAACTCATCGCTACCAACACACAATCAAAGTTTGATATGTCAAAAATTCATTACGTTGACTTTCCAAACGTTTGTCAAGTTTTGTCACAGTCACTATTGAAGTAGCTGTCATGGTGGCTAACATGTTAGCATCAGTATACTGCTGTCATATCCAACTGACGTGACGAAGAAGAAACATCTGAGTGGAGTACTGAGACGCCTCCCAACACGTATCTGCTAGCTGTCTGCTAGCTGTCTGCTAGCTGTCTGCTAGCTGCTACAAGAGGAGGAGTGACTGACTTTGTCAGCCGCGTCCTTGTTCTTAGTCAGAGGAGTTGAGTTCAGTCAAACACGCTGCTCATGCAGATTTTTTTTTACACAGCCAATGAAAATTAAACCACCATCATTGTCCACATTGTTTGTCCGATTTATCTGCGCTCGCACGCGGCATCTCTGCAACTGCAGTCACCTTCACGGCGACAAAGCGGCTGCATTTTTCACAGGAAGTCATCAGGTGGTGAATGTTAAGCAGCTCACCGCCCATGAAGCTGCATTGTGCCGGTGTGAATGTTGGCAGCTCACCCCCTGGCGCACGCCCATCACACAGCACCGCCAACACGCCGCCGGGAACACGTCAGAATCTGCTCCAGACAAAGATGACTGACGTCCTGTGTCCTTTGAGTCAAGCTCATCTTTTCTGCTCAAAACAACCAGGGGACGGAGTGCAGTGTGTCAGCGCCATGGTCACCATGGTAATCAGAAGATGATTGACATTTGACCTCTGGAGGAAATTGAGGCCATCTGTCCCATGTCATTCTTTGGTATAAAACATTCATGTGCATTGATTGCGCGGCAGTGTGGACTTGAGGACAAGTGTCTGTGTGAGTTAAAAAGATCATCTACAAACCTCTGTTACATGTCACTTCCTGTTTCCAATCCCAACGATCCAGTGACGATCCGATCCAGTTACTTTTACTGTTTGGAATTAGCTTCACTGTGAGCACAGTTAGCTTCACCGAGTCGCCACTCACCGTTTCAACTTCTAATCGCTCTGAAGTCAGGGCATTAACACAGAGGTACTGTGATGTGTGACTCAGCAGGTGGAATGATCCCATGATGCCTTGGGGCCCCTGGCTGGGCCCCCTGGCCACGAGCCACATGACCTCCAGGAATGGCGACAAGCTCAGTGTGACGCCTAAAGAGGCGAATGGAAGTCGGAAGAGGGGATGGACTTTTAGCTGCAGCTGAAGGATGAGGATTTAATTACACTATTCATCTGTCTGTGCGCACACAGACAAAAACACACACAGAAACTCACACACTCAGAAATTCACCCACACAGGTTCCCACATCTCAGAAAGTCAAGTCTGGTTTTTGTCGTTCAGAAAGATCAGTGTTTTATGGGCTGCTGATTGTCATGGTAACCAGCATCACATGGGAGTGGTCAGTTTTTGATGACAACAACTAGGACCTCAGTGGCAGCATTGTTAGCACAAACACTAACACATCTGCTGAAGTGCAAGAGTTAATGACTGCTGCCAGCCAACAGGGGGCGATCCACATTGTCAACTTGTTAGTGTTCAGCTGCAGGTCAGCGAGTCAGAAGAAGTTCACTACAACAGCTTCAGTCAGAATGGTTTTATTGAGAAAACAGAAAAAATGTTGACGTGTTTCTCACACCCACACTGAGCCACACAGACATCCACACATGTCACTGGGATTCCATAAAGGAGGAAACATGAGTTACTAGATGGAGCTGAAGCATGCTGGGTAAACACGCACACACACCAGAGACAGGACGTCAGGTCGCTTCCTGGTTCCTGGTTCGTCCAGGTGAATCATGGGAGATGATACGTAGAAATATGCTGGACAACCAAAGACAAGGACAGTTCCCATCAGCCCGCGGGGGGGTTGACAGCAAGGGGCGCCATCAGC
>CAAKHB010000627.1:25015-35996 GCA_901007665.1 Aeoliscus strigatus
GGGGGGGGGGGTCGTCAGCAGCGCGTCTCATAGATTCCACAGCAGCCGATGTCACGGACCCATTTGATGACGTCATGATCGCTGTAGTTCAGCTTTGGCTCAAACACCTTCAACCCCGACGGAGCAAAGGGCACCTGAGGAGGAAACGGGGTGCAGAGTGGGGGGGCAGTTTCATCTGATGACCTAGCTTCATTTTAACCCTTTAACACCCATATATCGCTGCTGATGCTTTGACGCCAGTAGAGTTAGGGGTACTGTAATTAGTCAGAAATCAACCTTGGGTTCCTGAAAGTAGAGAAGTACTTCACAGCCCAGTCAGCCAGGAATGACTCGTGGGCTTCTGGCAACAGAGCAAATGGGATTACCTCAATGACTGTGGACAGTTGTCAGAAACTGATGGACATTTTCTCCTTCTCCTAGGAGACCCAAGAGACACTTCTCATGTAATTAGGGTACTCAAAGTATGCTAGCATGAATGTAGCGCTGGGGACAGCATCGCTGATGAAGGGTTAAAGACCGACAGTGGTGACATCACCTCTCACCTCAAAGTTCATGGAGACTGGCGGTCGAGCCCATTTCTTCTTATCGTTGGTCGGCAGCAGCTCGATCTCTGCGCTGATCTGAGACTCCTTCATCCCTGCCATCCTCTTCACCCTGACACACACACACACACACACAGGTCGGAGTAGGGGGTTCTAGCTGTGACAAAAGTCCAAACAGGAAGTACTCACTTCCAGACGATGGCGTTCTCGCTGGCCTTGTACTTGGCCTTTCCCTTCATGCAGATGAGCTGGACGCCGCTGGTGTTGAGGGGGGTCGGGACTCGAACCTGCAAAGGAGGGTTGAGGTGAGGTGAGGAGTGACACTCACAGACTCTGCTCTCCTGAGGGGGGCGCTGTCCGTACCTCGCTCTTCTGCACCAGCAGCGATCACTTGAAGTTGGACTTCATGACAACTTTGACCTCCAGCTTGGTGTGGCCGACCTCTCTAACCAGAGGAATGACCCGGAACGGGGCGATGATGTCTTTGGTGGTACGATACCTGCACACACACACACACAAGGGGTCATTGAAACATTTGACCTCTGACCTCATGAGCTCGTAGTCTGTCGGGGGGATGAAGCTGATGCTGCGCTCTGAGTCGAACTTACTGAGGCGGACGCACTGGTGGAAGGTGCAGTCGTCGATGGCGACTGACTGTTTCCCACTGAAACACAAAGTTCAAGTCAGAACGTCTTTGTGGAGCAGCCGCCGTGTGTGTGTGTGAAGGTTGAGGTGTCAACAGCGTTTGTGAACTCTGCGGTGCGTGCGGCTCCGGGGTGTCGGCATTTAAGATGTTTGTTCATCTCTGTCGTGCTGCCATGGAACTGAACTGGAGCTGGAATTGGAGTTGAACTACACAGGGTTTGAATTTAACATGTTTCGCTGTTTTATTTTCAGTGACATGTTCCCAAACGTCGAAACATTGAATCTGAGTGTTCGAGCCTCTTCCTCTGTTTGTTCATGCGTTCGTCTGTTTCCTTGGGGGATGTAAACATCAAGTGATGCTGGCCCCAGCGCTTCCTGTAGGTCACTGCAGTTACACACTAGCACAAAGTGGCTGGTGTATACGGTCAACAATGACACGACACGTCAATTACATTTTCACATCAATGAACGTTTCTTGTTGACGTCAACTAATCATTGCAGCCCTGGAGGACAGGTGGACAGAGGACAGAAGGAAGGATGGACGCTACGGACGTGTCCTACCTGACTCCTGACGCCCTGCTGTGTGATGAAGGTCTTCAGAGCTGCGGGTACCCAAAGTCCAGAATCTCTGCAGGTACAAACCGACATCAGCAACCAACCAACACCACTGAAGAAGAAGAGCACACCTCCGCCCGGTGGCGTCTGACGTGGCGTCTCCTGGCAGCGCCGTATTTTCTTTAAGTTCTGATTTTCTCGTCCAACGTTCACAAAAATCAAAACCTAAAAAAACCATGGAGCAGCAGAGCAATGGGGGACGCCTGACAATAACTTCCTGTCGAGGCAGAAACAAAGGTGTGAACCTTTTACCGTCCAGCAGCTCGTCCAGCAGCTCGTGGATTAAGACCACGTTCTCCTCGCTGATTTTGTCGAAGTACGCCGTCATAACTTCACACATCTTGGACAGGAACTCAAACATCATGGCGGCGTTGACGTTCTGCTTGGTGGCAGCTGCCTGTTGGTGACAGGAGAGCGCACCTGCTGCCGGGCGTGGATGACGTTCACCCGGAAGGCGTCGACGGAGTTTCTCCTGAAACCAGGAAAAACATGAAACTACACCCACTTTCAGTCAGATGGTGACGAACAGACGTCATTTAGAGCCAGCAGCTACTTCAGGTCAGCTAACGGCTAACACTTAGCTCTACATCGAAGCCCTGTTTCTGCTTCTGCTTCTGCGTTCACCTGACGTGGACCCGATGTCAGCTCAGGGATGGCGTGAACACTCTGATTTCAATGGACGCAATCACCAGTGGACTGCCGAGCCACGGCGCACACGTTAAGCGCCATAAACATTTCAAGAGTAAATTTGCCTTAAGAGAAACAATCCTGATCTGAAATATAGTACAGTTCATTGCATTTAAAAAAAAACAAAAACTCGTCCTTTCACTGCGAGCGGAACGGTGCACGAAGCTGAGACAGACTATAGAGCAGCAGAGCAATGGCGGCGGCCGCTGTGCTGCTGAGTGTTGGCTGCTGCAGCAGCTACACAACATGCCATGAGTGATGTACACAAACTTAAGAAACAAGTGGCAAATTGATATGATGATTTAATATTATTCATTTATTTTATTTGTAATACGTTTCAACACTTCACTGTACCTGAAAATGAATTGCAATAAAAAGTGTATAATTTGCATCTTATGACTGGATTTATTTCAGGCATTATTTAATTCAAGAGTTAATGTCAAATATTGTTAATGTTATGTAAAGAACTGCACCCTCCGATCTCAAACAATTTTGTTTTTTTTTTTCTGTAGTCCTTTCACTGCGAGTCAGCAGTGGAAACTAACAGAGAGAAATTCCGAACTGTACATCAGTTAAAAGAGTTATAAGTTGATGAGAGGGTAAAACCAACGGTCATCTTCATTTTTAAAATGTCCTGATTTCCGCAGCTAAAGTCATATGTCAGTGCTTTGTGGAGCAGTTTCTGATAGTCCGGTGCCGGAGGGGGGGTCTGAGGGAGTGGGACTCGGTGAACGACTCTTTTTAATGAATGGATTCTAACGATAAAGCACACGTACTGTTTTAACCATCACTACAGCAGACTCACCCGATGTCATCGTGATACACCCGGGATATTAACACCGCCCCCTGGTGGTTGTCGACGAAGAGTCCTCCGATCATCGTCTGCTGTTGTCAGTACTGGTTCGCTGCAGAGACACACACATTTGTCCTCACATGTCTGACACACGTCCGACACACGTCTGACACACGTCGAACAGTCAGTCGAAGGTGACGCACAACAACGTCACGTTAGTGTGTTCGCTGTTTTGCTGGCAGGAAGAAGCTTCCATAGATTAGATACAATCTAGATTTTTACACACACACACACACACACACACACACACCCCTCCGGTCTATGGTACTTGAACAGACTTTAACAAACAGAAAACACCCTATGATGAAAACGTCCATGTTGTGTTACTGTTTCCACCACATACGTGTTATATATTTAGACCAAATTGAAATGAGCTTCAGTCCAACTGAGGTTTGATCCGACTATCAGTGCTCTGGGTCACACGGAAAACGTCGTTCAAAACATAAAAACGTCGATTTTTAAAGGCGGTAAAGACGAGTGCTAGCTGTCGTAGCAGCGGCGGCTAACGACCGCAGCGAATGACGCGACGGGTGCGTGCACGCACACGCGCACACACGCAAAGAGAGTGCGTGAGAGAGAGACGTCTGGCGGAGATAACTCACACACGTCTGTCATGCAGAAATGAGAGGACACACACATACACACATACACTCACACACCGCGTCTACGGTTCCGTCCAGCAGGTCGGTCTCTGGGTCCCCGCTCCCCCCCGTCAGTCGTTCGGGTCCACCGGGACGTTTGACCGTCAGACGGAGGTTTGATCCACTCCGGTCGACCGTAGCCAAGATGTCTGCGACTGCACCGAATCAGCTGACTGCAGCACACACACGCTGTATAGCGACACCTGCCGCCCACACTGAGTCATTGAATGACGTGTGATTCATCCGAACGTCAGCTGTGTGTGTGTGTGTGTGTGTGTGTGTGTGTGTGTGTGTGTGTGTGAAATCAACACGAACTGTTTAATGTTTATTCACAACTTTATTAAAAATAATGAACATCTGAACTATGAAAACAGAGTTCAAGACAAGAACGGACGGACGGCACAATGGACAGACTTGGAATGGATGGACTGGTTGTACAGGTCGTAAAGGTCATACACGGACAGGTTGTAGAGGTCGTACTGGAGTGGACATGATGGAAATCAAGTGTCAGTCAATGTCTACAACACGTCAGAATTTTCTTATTTCTTCATTCGTCCACGCGTCTTTCCTTAACGCAGTCACTGCTCACCTGCTGGGCTGTCGGTCACGTCCCCTGAGGTCATGTCCTCGCACCCCTTCTGTCTCTTCTTCACTCAAACCTCCTGTACAATTAGATTTTTCTGTCACAAATCTTCACCTGACATGACATCATCAACCTGGGGTCACATGACATCCACAAAGAAATCCCCGGGGTTTCCCATGGCCAGACGGAAGGACTGCTGCGAGGCGGCAATTCCTGGTGTGATGGACAATAGGCCACTGTGACCTGACGGGTCGTCTGCAGCGTGTGAGGAGGTCAGAGGTTGCAGCGTGGAGCTGCTGATGTCTACTGACTCTGGAGGAATGTTTACTTCCTGTTTAGTCTCCTGTTTGTCCTTCTGATTGTCACTGTTCGATCCGCTACTGCGACTTCCTGCTGAAACACATCACATGTCATCAGAAGTTTGTTTCTGTCCACATACTGTCAATGAGATCCAACTTTTTTTAGATAAAACAACAAAATAAAAACAAATTCAGACATTTAAAAATAATAAGACTCCTGAAGATATTGATTGTCTGAGTGGTTTGTACCAAGAGGCCGGGCCTCCAAACCTTTGCTAACTAATGACAGCAGACAACGTTACCTTCGCTATGTGGACCTCCTCGTCCTTCTCTCCACGCTGCCAGCTGGTGGAGCGGCTGCAGCGAGCTGTAGGGATGTGGGACGGGGTATTGATATGGAAACGCTGAGGGCAACTGGGGGCTGGACGTGGAGGCTGCAGGGTCCAACATCCCTGCGTGACTTAAAGCTTCAGCGTGATCCAGCAATGACATCCTGACCAGATCTGCCAGACAGGAAGTGACACAACACCTGAGAAACCACAGCAGATGCCACACAAAGCTGCTCGCCTTGTTTGAACTTAGCTGGAAAATGTAACATAAGATACAGCTGTAAAATAAGTTGGTCAACACTGGGTTAATGAACGTTACTGTTCCATCTCTACTGGAATGCACCAAACGCTTTAACCCTTTGACACTGACAGCCAATACTTTCATGCTAACATACCTTGGAGTACCATGATAACGCGACTATTTATTATGGTAAATTGTCTCTTCACAGCCAAGTCATTACGGTAATGACTCGCCAGACTCCGGCAACAGCTCAAAAGGGTTTGATGGAATGATAGCAACATGATTTTTCTCAACTCTCAGGAACCAATGGATGTTTTCTGATAGCACAAATACTCATGCAAGTACGGTACTCCAAAGTATGCAGGGGCCAATTTAGCGCCGGGGCTACCGTCGGTGTAAAAGGAGTTTGTCTCTATCTCGTGGTCTTTAGTGGCGCAGCACGTTGAAGCAGCTGCGACGGCTGTTCTCACCTGTGCAGAAGTCACCGAACACGTAGTAGCACTGCTCCGAGAACGTCACTTTGTTGACCGTGTGTCGGATATAACCGGCCTTCAGCAAGTTGCCAGCGTACTTGCGAGCTTCGCGGCGATCGATGAAACCTTCGACAGTTCGGTGCAGCCAGTCGACCACATCAGAACCTGCACGTGCACACACACACGCACTCCAGTGTTCCAGCTGGAAAATTGAAGATGCGAGTATCTCCTCTCACCGATGAACGCGTTGGGAATTGTGATCTTTAGCCACAACCGATCCCGAACCTCCAGACCTGACTCTGGATTGGCCATTGCCCTGATGACGGCAGCCATGTCACTGTGGATGGTGAGCTGGGACTCTTCACCTGAACACAGCAGAGCACAGAGGATGACGGCAGTGGACGCGTGACAACATTACGGGAGGCCTACCATAATGTGGGAGGAGCCTCCCTGTCATGGCGGCTGTGTGGGACACCCAGGCAGCGGGGTCAATGGGACGGACCGGCTCACCTAGACGGTGCAGAACGCGCAGGTGATTAGGTAGGAATGTACAATAACAACATTCAATTCAATTATATATTGAAGAAAAAAGATAAAAAAGAATTTAAATAGAATTAAATAGAAGTAAACAATTAAATATATCAACAAACTATCAAATAATATTGAAATAGAAGTCGCTCACTTTTTGGCAGTGTGAAGCAACTTCGAGGATTCGGATCCCAACATTTGGCCACAGTTAACGTCACCGGTCTGTGGATGGACAGACAAGTGTTTGAGGGCGGGGCAACAGACACGTGAGTGAGGGCGGGGCAACAGACGGGTGTGTGAGGGCGGGGCAGCAGACGGGTGTGTGAGGGCGGGGCAGCAGACACGTGAGTGAGGGCGGGGCAACAGACGGGTGTGTGAGGGTGGGGCTGAAGACAGGTGTGTGAGGGCGGGGCAACAGACACGTGAGTGAGGGCGGGGCAACAGACGGGTGTGTGAGGGTGGGGCTGCAGACAGGTGTGTGAGGGCGGGGCAGCAGACGGGTGTGTGAGGGCGGGGCAACAGACACGTGAGTGAGGGCGGGGCAACAGACGGGTGTGTGAGGGTGGGGCTGCAGACAGGTGTGTGAGGGCGGGGCAACAGACACGTGAGTGAGGGCGGGGCTGCAGACAGGTGTGTGAGGGCGGGGCAACAGACGGGTGTGTGAGGGCGGAGCAGCAGCGTCTCACCCGGTTTGGTGGACGACCTCCCTCAGGACTCGCACAGCGTCGTCATTACTCATGTTCTCGAAGTTGAGGTCGTTCACCTGTGACACACACACACACACTGCGTCACAGCACTGGTGGGGCGGGGGCGTTCTGTGGATGCGGCAGCACCTGCAGCAACATGTCTCCTGGTTCAATGCGTCCATCCGCTGCCACCGCGCCACCCTTCATGATGGAGCCGATGAAAATACCTCCGTCTCCTTTGTCGTTACTCTGTCCGACGATACTGATGCCCAAGAAGTTATACCTGTCTTCACGCACACACCCACACACCCACAGCTGATCACCTTTGAACCAATCGATCACACTGATCATATGTTCCAAACTGTGGTTTCCTTCTGAGACATTTAGCGTCGCCCTTCCTGTTGCTGTACTCACCCATGTTCAGAGTTACTGTGACGATGTTGAGAGACATTGTGGAGTCAGTGACACTGCTGAGAGACACTGACTGACAGAGGGATGGTGAGAGAGAGAGAGAGAGAGAGAGAGAGGTGGAGAGACAGAGAGAGGGAGAGAGAGACGGAGGGAGAAGGGGGAGCAAGAAGTAGAGAGACAGACAGGTGACAGACAGACAGACAAAGAAAGAGAGAGACAGAGGGAAAGATTGACGGGGGAGACGGAGAGACACAGGAAGAAAGGAAGAGACAGAAGGACAGTTAAAAAGGGACATTTAAGGACACATCCGTAAATTCAGACAGCAGAGGACAAACACTGTGTGTGTGTGTGTGTGTGTGTGTGTGTGTGTGTGTGTGTACCTTCTCCATCCGGGATGCTTTGGGTTTCCGGTGGCGACGTTGTTGCCGCCTGATGAGTCGTGGTGAGGAGCCGCTCTGTTCTGTTGACTGGCTCAACCTTATGTGACAGACACAGACTGTGATTGACAGCCGTTAACCAAGAAAACATAAAACCAGAGCAAGATTTTCAAAATGAACTAATCCATAAAAAAACAACCCAAATACAAATAGAAACAGACAGAAGTCATGTTAAATCTAGTTAGAGCAGCCATGAGAAGTATAAAATACTATATTTAGAAGCTACAAATCCAGAAAACATCCAGTGAAACATGCTGACAGACATGACATGTGGATTAACTACATATATGTGAAACAATTTAAATATTATAGTAAAATGTAAACTAAAAAGAAATCTGCCATAAACTACAATAATAATCAATCTAAATAATAAAAATATAACATTTCAGATTTCAGAAAACCATAACAAACCTGCACAAACTTGATTTTAAAAAAATCTAACCTGAAAAAGTATTAAAATAATTTTGAAAAATAAAAGTTGTTGGTGAATGTTTGTCGGACGTCTGATGGATCAACTGGGATCTTTTATCTGAGGGACAATAAACACAGCACCGCTTGTCACATGACCCGCAGCAGCCAATCACTGCCAAATGACAGCGGAACATCTGAACAGGTTTTCTGGAGCAGAAGATGACAACCTGAGGGCAGGAGTCACAACGACCAATCAGAGCGAAGGCTGCTGCTGCTGATGTCACCGCTCACATCGCTCTGAGATTTTAAAGGAGCAGTGACACAGATTTACATCTGGGGGACAATTGTCCAATCACAGGTAAAAGGAAACTGCTAGCGTAGCATGGCATCATGCTACAGGCAAAGGGGAAGTGCTAGCCTAGCCGCTCCGAACGCTGACCTTCCTCCTGAGTCTTCCTCAGACGAACAGAAGCTCGTCGTCTCCAGTTCACTGCTCTGTTGGTTTGAGTTGCGATCAGCAGGTGTTGGCCCCGCATCCCTCGGCTCTGTAGATCGGCAGTTGTGTCCACCTGCATGAGGACGATTGATCAATTCACTTCAGAAAATTCAACAATGTTTCTGTCTCTGTTTCCATTGTTACAAGGAACTGGAACTGAGAATTTATTGGAATCAGATGATGTATAACACGTCATCTTCACTTGAAGCTGAGTGGAATGAATGAATGAATGAACAAACAGTTTATGTCCAACAGGCTGTGGAATTAAAACTGTTTCCTTCTCTTCTACTAATGTGAGTTTGTGTGTTTTGTATGGAAGCTGTTGTCTCACCTCCATCGCGAACATCATTCCAGTGCAGCTTCTCTTCATCTCTGTCCTGTGGAGGTGATGTGTCCGTTTTAACCTCTGACCCCTGCAGCTCAACCTGTCCACTGACCGCACTACGAGAAGCAAACAGAGAGAGAATTGCTAAGGTGAGTGCCCCCTCTTGAGGCAAAACACGAGACAGTCTGTTGATGCAGTGTTAAAATGAGATACTGTATGCCACAGGCAGATAACAGATGACAGGTAAGAGAGATAAGAGATAACGGATAACAGGTGACAGGTAACAGATAACAGGTGACATGTGACAGGTGACAGGTGACAGGTGACAGGTGACAGGTGACAGATAACAGGTGACAGGTGACAGGTGACAGGTGACAGGTGACAGATAACAGGTGACAGGTAACAGATAACAGGTGACAGGTGACAGGTGACAGGTGACAGGTGACAGATGACATGTGACAGGTGACAGGTGACAGATAACAGATAACAGATAACAGGTGACAGGTGACAGGTGACAGGTGACAGGTGACAGGTGACAGGTGACAGGTGACAGGTGACAGATAACAGATGACAGATGACAGGTGACAGGTGACAGGTGACAGGTGACAGGTGACAGGTGACAGGTGACAGGTGACAGGTGACAGGTGACAGGTGACAGGTGACAGATGACAGATAACAGATGACAGGTGACAGGTGACAGGTAACAGGTGACAGATAACAGGTGACAGGTGACAGGTAACAGGTAACAGGTGACAGATAACAGGTGACAGGTGACAGGTGACAGGTGACAGGTAACAGATAACAGGTGACATGTGACAGGTGACAGGTGACAGGTGACAGATAACAGGTGACAGGTGACAGATGACACGTGACAGATAACAGATGACAGGTGACAGGTAACAGATAACAGGTGACAGGTAACAGGTGACAGGTGACAGGTAACAGATAACAGATAACAGGTGACAGGTAACAGGTGACAGGTAACAGGTGACAGGTGACAGGTAACAGGTGACAGATAACAGGTAACAGATAACAGGTGACAGGTGACAGGTGACAGGTGACAGATGACATGTGACAGGTGACAGGTGACAGGTGACAGATAACAGATAACAGATAACAGATAACAGATAACAGGTGACAGGTGACAGGTGACAGGTGACAGGTGACAGATGACAGGTGACAGGTGACAGGTGACAGGTAACAGATAACAGATAACAGGTGACAGGTGACAGGTGACAGGTGACAGGTGACAGGTGACAGGTGACAGGTGACAGGTGACAGGTGACAGGTGACAGATAACAGGTGACAGATAACAGATGACAGGTGACAGGTAACAGATAACAGGTGACAGGTGACAGGTGACAGGTAACAGGTGACAGGTGACAGGTGACAGGTAACAGATAACAGATAACAGATAACAGGTAACAGGTGACAGATAACAGACAACAGATAACAGGTGACAGGTGACAGGCGACAGATAACAGATGACAGATAACAGGTGACAGGTGACAGGTGACAGATAACAGGTGACAGGTAACAGATAACAGGTGACAGGTGACAGGTGACAGGTGACAGGTGACAGATGGCAGGTGACAGGTGACAGATAACAGATAACGGGTGACAGGTGACAGGTGACAGGTGACAGGTGACAGGTGACAGGTAACAGATAACAGGTGACAGATGACAGGTGACAGGTGACAGGTAACAGATAACAGGTGACAGATAACAGGTGACAGATGACACTGAGGCATCATGAGCAATGCCCATAGTCATTATGTC
>CAAKHB010000629.1:16984-34500 GCA_901007665.1 Aeoliscus strigatus
GTTCACAGGTTAGGATAAACAGTACAGACGTGCAGGCATGCAAATACTTCTATCTTAGTGTGTGTGTGTGTGTGCGTGTGTGTGTGTGTGTGTGTGTGTGTGTGTGTGTGTGTTTACCCTGATTAGATTTCTTTGAATAGAACTTGTTAAGTTCAGTTCCGACAAAGAGCAAAAAAAGGCCCACGCTCCCCAGGCGTGTTTCCCCTCACAGATGGCGTGAAGGACCTCTGGCATTGTTCTGCTGAAGGCTGATGTCCTTGCCCGCCTCTCCTCCATTATCACATGACCCGCACTTCTTCTCTGATGATCAATGCTGATCAGTGTGCGAGTCGACAAATACATACTCATTTTATGTGTTCTTGTGTAGACAGGAAAGACGTTTATTGTTTGATGTCAGTGTGTTTTCATGACGAGGGGACGAAACCGTGTGTAAGTGATGTTTGCATTTACTTATGAAGACGTGTTTGTCACTTTTGAGCCTGTAACTCTTCAGTCATTTAATGAAAGACGGTGGATTTTATTCATCCCCAAAGGCAAACAGCAGGGTTAAACCTGATTTATGCTCCTGTCCCAACAGGTCCCGTAATCAAAGCAGTTGTCCTGCCGTTATTGTTCAGAAAATTACACTAGATCCGAGTCTGGAGTAGTTATTGTCTGATAAAACATTCAAAACTGATCATGGTGGGTGAGTCGATGAAGACGGCGCAAGTTGCAGCCGCAGGCATCCACGGGAAGGAGTGATGTGCACGTTGCACGTGCAGCCAGTGTTGGGAACTTTCACTGTCTACATGATTTAGCTAATAGTTCCGTTTACAAATTCCGTCTACAGTTCATAATTCAACATTTTCAACTAAGTTCGAGTTTCAATGAGTTCACTTTTTTTTTTTTTGTCCAATACACTCTTTCAATACACAGTACACGTTCTTGAATGCTCCGTATTTTGATGACGTATTAGTGCGGTAGGTATGAGCTGTTTCCAGGTTGAGTGTTTTTTCCTCTACATATTGAGGCCTGTTTACAGTGAGTTTGAGTTTTCTGTGTCTTTCCCATCTATTGTTCCATGTTCAACATTGCTGTGGGCTTGACGAAGGTCACAATGAGTGAAATTAAATTGATATGTGCACAGTGTGTTGTTTTTCTTACCATCTATTGTTACAAGAAAATAGATGGATATTCCTTTATTTTACGGGCTCAAATAAAAAAAAAAGTCCAGAATTCCTGCCATTCTCATCCGGTCACCATAATAAGGAGCCTTTATTGTCCCACAGTGGGGACAGCAAGTGTAAAGTTGAGTTGTGATCTCGTAGTTAGTGCGGTAACAAGATCTGCTCACATGCAGTTGCTAAATCTAGATGCAGAGGTAGAAATGCTCATGATGGCGTCCAGCGCCCGCTGTTGAGAAGATGCACAAACCGCCAATAGATGTTGGTCAGGAACGTGACACAGTGATTCAAATGAACATTTTAGCGTCTTATTTTTAGTATTTACAGTTCTCGATGTTCGGAACAGTATTTTGGCAGAAATACAGCGAGAAGATAAATATTGACGGCAGATATTTAAAGCTCTGCTGGACCCGCCTCAAATTATAATCTGACAAAAGGCCATGGACACATTTCCTTCTGACAGGAAATAGACTAATGATGACTCTGAGTCAGTTCTGTTCCAGCAAACAAAACCTCCTGGATGTTCCCTGAACATTAACTATTCTGTTCTAGGTCCATGAAGATCCAGTGGAATCACACGTCAGTCTGCTCATATATTTGTCATTCAGCCCCAGTAGAGCCAAAGCATCCATGCTTAGCGCCACGCTGCCAGTGTCGGTGTCAACGACCTGGAGAACAGCACCTCCACAGAACTAGAGCGCACCGCTGAGGAAACAAGGAAACAGCTGAGGAAACAAGCAGAGGACCGGAGATGAAGTGAGGTGGGATAATACAACTTACGCTGCAAAAACACTGGAGAAGAGTTTGTTCAGATTTAACTAATCAGGTGATCCGCTCTCTCTC
Organism: Aeoliscus strigatus; assembly: GCA_901007665.1. Lineage (NCBI taxonomy): Eukaryota > Metazoa > Chordata > Actinopteri > Syngnathiformes > Centriscidae > Aeoliscus > Aeoliscus strigatus. The sequence goes on from CAAKHB010000629.1 coordinate 18,991, forward strand.
TCTCTCTCTCTCTAAAATCCAGCTGGGATAGCAACATTGAAGAAATCTCTTGGAAGTCTTAGGCGTGTTTATCCACTATTAGTGGTGTGCTGACCCCTGGTACTTCCTTGAACACTCACCCGGCTGTAAGTGCTACTCAGTAAATACAAAAGAGGCTTAAACCGTGCACAGCAATGCCCAACAAACACAAAACACAGAGCGCACAAACAAACAGCAAAGAATCTGCCAGCAGAGCTCGGAGACGTTTTTCATGTATTTTCTCCATCAGACGTGTCCTCACACCGCCTCGTGTTTGTTTCTGTGTGCGGTTTGTTGGCCTCTGCTAGTGAGACATACATACTCGACATTCCACAGGAGAGGATGGAGGCGGGAACGATGGGAGAATTCCAGGACGTGGTCACTTGTCTCTTTGCTTTTTAATTTACTTTTCACCGCATGACAAACCAACATCTGCAGCTCGGAACTATAACACTGCATACCTTCACACACACACACACATACACACACACACACAAATGTATATAAAGATATGTATATATACATTTTTGGGTTGCCACCTGTGTTTGACAAAAAAACGGGACATACCATGGCCCAGGGACATGAACAAGAATGTCTCTTAGCCATCCGACCAGAATTGCTTTTTGTGCTGATTGTACACACTGAATATTTCATACGTCAAGTATTCTCACGAGAGGAAACAGCTGACCTGATTCCACAGATACTCGTGAGAGCCGTGCCTGTGCTTGTCTTCTCTACCTCTGATATCAGTATCTCAATATCTGAATGTGAATCTCTTTGACTGACTTTGTTCTTCCACTCAGTTGCTAGCTGTGACCATGTCACACACCATGATAAGTACCTGGTAATTTGGAGAACAGTAACTTTTTGGGATCATGAATGATGAAATTGCCTTGGTTTGTCTGGTAAGTTGAACATCATTCTGATATTTTGCTTTGTTTTAGCATAGTCATCCTAAAGCATTTTTCCCTTGCTTAATGAGAATGTAACCTGAGCAGAGGTAACATGTAGCCTGGGGAAAGGACTGTGAGAAGTGTGTGTTCTTGTGTCTCTTTATCCACCACAGTAACTCTGATCAGAGTGTGGACACATAGAGTTCAGTTCAATTCAGTGTCTTTATAGATTGTTTCAAGCACACAGGTGTCTCTGAAAAGCACAGTATGGAGGTAGAATTAATCATTGATGCATCGATGGAATGCTTAAGGAATGAATTAATGACTAGTTTCTGAAAGACAGAACTATAGACAGAACCATATCAACCATCTAAATGCATTAAGTCTGTTAACACAGCTATCACAAAGTAATAGACAGAGGAAACTGGCGTCTGATTATCATAATGAACATAACGACTTGCAGTTTGAACAACCACAACAACAAGCGATACAACGTGTATAGCTAGCACAGGTTCAGTCACTTTTGCTGCAGAATAAAAGCCACACTAGTGACCCAGAAGAGTTCCGACTCATTCTCATTACTCTACAGATAATACAATCAATCAATATATATTCAATATCCATCTAGCATCGACACCCAGGATCACCCTCTGCTGGTCGCTAACTCACACGCTTCACGAACGCTTTCAAAATAGCTCTACTGCCACAGCCGCCACACCAGAACCCCACAGCGGACACCAGCCACCTGACCAAAAATAATGTCATCAACACATTTACAAATACCATATAAGCATCAACACTCTGTGTCCCAGGAGAATTTAGACATTTTCCTAGGATTCCGGGACAGGTGGCAAAAATGGGTAATACGGAAATTACTTCAATTACATAAATTGTGTTATAATTACCGTGTCACCCATAACACAGGGAACAGCGGTTTGCAGTTTGTTGGTGTGACAGTGCTACGGTGAAGACAAGCTTCAAAGTGCGAACTCAACAACCTCTGTGATGAGCTCGGCACCAGATGACCTCTCGGTCAGGGACATGACTGGTCCCGGCAGTCAGGGGAGGACATCAACTGGACCGTTATCAGACATTACATTTTCATAACAGTGAAAAAGAGAAGCTGATCAGAGCTGGGTTCTGTTATCGCTCCTCGTCTGATGTGAACGCATTGTGTCCTCTGCTGGGGAATCCCAGGCATTTAACCTCTGTGGGGTCATTCAGCCCGACAGATGAGAGGAGAGAAACGTCATCAGGTTCAGCTCATACGTTAAATGTTTGGAGTAGAACTGAACAGAACAGGATCAGAGACAGAAAGCAGGTGAGGTTACCATAGCAACAGGTCTGACTTAGGAGGCGGTTGAAGTGGATGGATCAACTTTTGCTGTTAATTTGAACTGACATCATCTTCTGATGTAGTTTTAATTCTATTATTCCTGTTTCATGATGTTGTGACACTCCTCTTTCAGATCTTGAGGGGAATTCTCCAGCCAGAAACAGATCAGACGATATATGTGTGTGTGAATCATTTTGTTGTCGAACACCAATACAAGCTGTGTCCATCTAGCTGAGTCAACGTTGGTTCGAATCCTGAGCTTTACTTATGAGCTTTGGCCCAGACCGAGACATGATTATTTGACATTAATGGAAAAAAAAGAAAAAGTACATAAAAGTACCTAATCTTCTGAAAATCTGAATCTGGAAAATTTTGCAGTGTTTAAACTTCAAAACTGAAAAATATGGTGGCACATATGAACCTAAAGGAGCAAACATGGTAGTGGTGTGTGTGTGTGTGTGTGTGTTGGGAAAAGCAGGCCAAGTCTTACAGCATGACAGGGGGCATAGTTTTAAAAATGACACACAATGGTAATACCCCTCACAGCAACAGCTCCTATTTATGTGTTTACACACACAAAGTCTTTCATTTCAAAACTTCCTCAACTTTGACAGATGCCTGTCGGATTAGTTCCATGCAGTTTTGAAAAACAGATTCCTTTTCAACGTAGCGGCCGCTCACGGGGTCATTTGCCACTAAATAATGACAAAGCATGTGCAAGGAAGGAAGCGTAAGAAAGTGAGAGGGGCGTCGTCCTTGTACTTGTCTGAAGTCGCTGAAACAGGCAAAGTGTGTCTTCGATACGTTTTTGGTATCGTAAATACACTTGGAAGCAGGTGAACAAACACACACACACACACACACACACACACACAGTCTGGATGTTTTGTATGTGTGAGCTGTATTTCACTCCCAGGCATGAAAGCTGCCTTTCCACAAGTATCTGCTGTGTAAATCACATTTGTCAAATGAGTCTGAGGATCATCTGCTCAGAATCAATGTCTCATTTCACCGCTTCTTTCTTAATTCCGTGCAAATCATTACATCAAGCTGCTCCTGGACACTGAGGCTCACAGATGACATGGTCTGTACTGGTGTGAACTGGTCTGAACTGATCTGAACTTATCTGATCTGGTCTGTACTAGTTTGAGACGATTTTTATAGTTCTGTACTGGTCTGAACTGATCTGAACCGATCTGTACTGCTCTGACCTGGTCTAATCTGGTCTAATCTGGTCTGCACTGGTCTGAACTGGTCTGCACTGGTTTGGTCTGATCTAATCTGGTCTCATCTGGTCTGTAGTGCATCAAAACTCTTACTGCTCGCACCAAACCCTCACTGCTCACACAAAACATCACTGCTCATGTTGAAAACCTTTACAGCTCGCTCATGATTGTGGCACAAATATAACATCACACCGTAGTGTTGAATGACATCATGCTCTGTTCTCAGTCGACTCTTAAGTTTTTTAACTGATGAATATTTGCCTACGCGCTCCAAACACAGCAAGTGACACAAAGCTAAAATGCTAACTTGCTAATCTTTCCAGCTGCATCTTCATTTCTTCTAGCGTTTTTCTTCCAGACAATGCTGCAAGACGATAGAAAAGAAAACATTCTCTCACTGCAGATCTGCAACAATGACAGGAAAGGAACCAGTTTGAAACAAATAACGATCATGACTCCACACTTTGCATGTAACCTGCTGTGAAGTCCAACGAACGTGGCTGAAGAACAATTATCATCTAGATTTCAGCCCAGCAATGAAAGAATGGTAAAGTCAAAGCGGATGTCTTAACTTGACAACCTGTACTTTTGGAGACTGCAGTGTGCTTCTGTTTGTTTTTTTCCTGCGCTGAACCGTTCTTGCACCTTTGTATCGGCAAAGACATTTTGTGTCAGAAGGTAATTCACTGCAGCTCCCCTCATGAAAATTTTATATTCCTCTTTTACATCAAAATAAGCATTGTTTTAATTCTGTCTGGTGGCAAACGGAGAACAAGCACACACAAACGCTGATACACACAAGCAGAATGAAAAGAGGAAGGAATGTGTAAATCTATACCAAACCCCAGGAGAGTTTCATCCTCTAGATACGTGAGCGCCATTTGAAGCGCTGCATCCACACAAACCCACATCCGCCTGGATACGTGAGCGCCATGTCGAATTCATGACGGTTGTCATGGTGCCCACATAGCAACTGGCTATACATGTACCGACCGCTGCCTCCGGTCGGAGGGGGAGGAGAGAGAGAAAGAGAACATGGGGGGGAAAGGAGTAGTAGAAGGGTGGGAGGTCGAGGGACACAGAGAGAGGAGAGGGCTGGGAAACTGGGAGGGCGTGTGGGGTTTTTTATGTGTGTGCGTGTGTTAGAAGAGTGTAAAAGGCTGGGGTGAAGGGAAAAAAGAGATAAAGACGAGGGGATCAGCTGGTCCACAAACCTCAGAGGACAAAGAGATGAAGCAAAGACAGAGGAGAGGAGGATGAGTTCACGGATGACAGCTCTCTGGAAAGCCATGTGGGTTCTGAAAGACGGGAGCATTAACGGAGCACTTCACTTCTGTATCCCTGTGTTTTCTACACACACATCTGACATCTGAATACATTTTTGTAACTGCCCAGCTTGAATGTTGTTGTTTCTTTAATTATCATTAGACTTTTAATTCATCAATCACCATTAAAGCTACATTTAAGTCATTTGAAAGGGTTGAATCTGTCTTATTGTAGCTTCTTCCACCACTTGGACTTGTTGAAAATATGTTACGTAGCTCAAATGCATTTGTTAAATTTAGCTTTGTACACTTAATATGTGTCTAAAAAAGGGTGAATACATTTAAAGTTAGTGCGCTACATCTCATTACGGGGAACAAGAAAGGCATATTCTTCTAATTCCGCCTCCTCAGTCGACCATGTGAGTGCGTCCAGAGGAGTTCATGGGTAATTGATGTGCCGAGACTTATTTTAGGAGCTTGAACCAAACGACAATTTTTTTTACGCATCACCTGGCAAAAAATGCCGCACAAGCACACTCATAAAGTGCAAAAGCATCCATATCACCATGCTGCTGACCTCGTTACTCGCCGCCACACTACCGACATGAGGAGACGCACACACACGCATGCAGAGACGGAGGAGGCGTACACGTGAAATCGCTCGAACACAGAGACGAGGGCACACATACATGAATATTTCAGTTTACTTGAAAACGTGCAAGTACACGACTTGCCTACCCATCCCCCTGCCCCCTCCACACACACACACACACACACACACACACACACAGCCGATGTGAGCGGTGTGCAGGAACAGGCCATAAATGATAGAGAAAGAACAGAAATGAGGGAGGAGAGAGGGGAGAGAGCATCTGACAGACTGGAAATTCATCGGGCAGAATAAAAGCAGAGGGTAGGAGGGAAATAGAGCCATCAGGGCGGAGTGATGTGCTGATGGCGCTCTGAGTGCCGGTTCCAATGAAGGACCCTGATTTATATTCTGCTGCCTCATCAGTGAAGAAATACAACCACCATTTTTTTTTTCTTCCAGCTGTTAAGTGATAACAAATCCAAACAGATGATGTCTGAGCGTTTATTTTCAGAGCTGTGTCAGGTGAGCAGCCATGTGTGAAAGGAACAAGCCGATGATGTCCAGTGGAAACAAACCGTAGGCTGTGAATGTACCTGGACCCACCACTGACAAGCAGGAACATTTTCACAGTTTGTCACAATCACACTCATGGACAGTTACACTTGAATCTCGAGCTGCGAGATCAGACGACGTGATGATTCGTCACCGTGGTCACTGTGTCCTGGAACAATTCCAGTTCCTGGGTGTCCCAAAGTGCACAGGACAGTTCAGGACAGCAGCTCCCATCCTCCTGTTTCTCCATGTTTACACATAGAGCTCTGTCGACCTCTTTGTCAGCGTTAATGAACCAGGCAAGAAAAATCTGAAAAATTCAGACATTCTCAACGACGTATGTTCCCCAATGCCTCCATGTCTACTGCTTCTAATGGTCCGTTCCAGTTGTATCGGATGTCCGAGGTCGGAACACTGACATCATTTTCTGTGTGTCGTCTTCTCTTATCGAGAGTACGACTGCTAATGATGCTAAAGCTACTTCAGAGTCACTGTCACAGGCAGACGTAGCGAACATGTTGTGAACAAGAAGAGTTCAGCGCTGTGGTGGGTTTGTTGTGCTGCTCCACTTTACGGCACGTCACAGCCCACACCCGTTGCCGTGGAAATGACAGTGAAATCTCGGTGTTCAGTGTGAACTGGACTTTTACACGTTTTTAGTCATTGCGCCTTTCATCTGGACTTCAGAGTGCAACCAGCACTGACTGGACCCGGGGAGCGCTGACGGCGTCCACACGTTGTCATGTCGACACATCGTCTGCTTTCTTAAAGTCTTACTGTGTAAGGCTCTCAGCTTTGGCAGCAGAGTGGATTCATCTGAGGGGGAGTAAGTGTGTAGGCCTCCACATGTGGGTGTTCATGATGCAAGCTAGTGAAACATGTGGCTTCACTGTGTAAATGTTGTTTTTTTTTCAGCGCACACAAAAGAGACGAGATTTCGCAGAGTCGAGTGGATGCAAGCGAGCGTGTGACAGGACCGAGACAACTGGTGCGTTGTATTTTTTTTTAATCTTCTGGAATTCAGAGGCAGGGCTGAGAAGATTCAGTCAGTTCAGCTGGGTCACACACACACACATTCTCTGGAAGATTCCGTTCGTCTTCCTGTGGGACACTCAGCAGAGAGAGGAGGTCGGAGGTCAAGGGGGAGTGGGGCTGTGACACATGCAAACACCATTTTTATGTATCTGTCCTCCTGCACCGCACATTTTGAACCCAGCAGCAGCAGCAGAAGAAGAAGCAGCCTCCTCCCACGTCACACCGACACACACTCACACTGAACCGTGAACCTGCACCTCACTCCCTGTTGCGTCGGTGTTAATCTCTCGCTCCATTTGCAGTGGTTGGGCGATAACAACATCATTAGCGAACATTAACAGGTCTCACATGTTATCTTTCACTCAGTGTCCCAGAGTCCCTGCCTGCACGTGTGTGTGTGTGTGTGTGCAGAAGCTGTGAACGAGGTTGAATGTGGCTTTGCAGCACTTTGACTCAATCCGTCTGTCACAGAGGTGCATGCACTCACGCTAATACAACCATTTACACATTCCGCAGCAAATACTTGTTAATTACACTCATCATCATCGACATCCTACACTGATGCTAAAAACACATAAATGGCTTTCAGGCTGGAGAAATCCCATCTCATCTTTTTCTCTGAGAAAAGTTCATCCTGTTTAGTTTTGGCTCACCGTCTCCACAGTCTGAAATCATTTATTAATCGGGAACTTTGTCTGTCACAGCAGCTCCACTGAAGAACAGAAATGTGAAGATTTAAAAAGAAGGATAAAATTAAATCAAATAAAATCAGTCGTGAGTCCTTTACATCTGTTTTGAAATACAAATACAGAAAATGGAGTAACTGCTAGTAGAAACTGACTTTTTTTGTGAGGCTGCGCCGTTTCAGGGAAATGGGAGAAACAGACTTATGGTAAAAAAGAAGTGAAAGGATTAAAAAAAAAGGATTTGGCAACTTTCTGCCCTAAACAAGGGGTTTGGAATGTTGTTTCTGTCAGTTTGAAAATGAAAGTTCTCACATTCATGTCACAAATTCCACTCAGCACTTCTTTGGAAGTCAGTTCCCCATTTTCCCATCAGTGTCAGGATCCTCTGGAACTGTCCGTAAATCTGATCCATCTGGGAGCACTGGGATGTGAATCACTTCCTGACTATGTCTTGTCTTCTTGGCTTCCGGATTCTCACTCCTGGGGAACATCCTCCTCCACAGCTGCTGTCCTTCTGCTCAACCACACTTGGAATGGAAATGAACACACCAGAAAAGACAAGGATAAATAAATAGTGACAGGAACGGGTTAAATGTCAAGGCTGCACTTCAAATAAAGATTTGTCCAATGAAGAACAGATGACTGTGTGACCGGGTAGTTGCATCGTCATATAACTGAATGACACTTCATGTTGCAGGATTGACTTCCTGTCGACACTGTAGACAGGAGTTTTGTCAATAAAGTTTTACATTTGATTGCGCTCGCTGACCTATTTTGGGTGTAGGACAGTAAGAAAAGATCACGTTCCACTCATTCACAATGATAGTTACCCTTTAACACCGACAGTATCACTGCTGACACATTCACACTAGCCATACTTTGGAGTACAGTGATTATGTGACTATTTTCAGAAAACATTCCTAAAAGCTGAGAAGTTGCACTGACTTCCCAAACCCGGTGTGTAGAAAGAGCAAGGAGAAGAAGAAATCTTCAATCAGTTCCTGAACGTTGCACTTCACAGCCAAGTTACGGTCTCTACGGTAATGACGCGCCTGGTTCCGGGGACAGAGCGAATGGGATTACCGTAATGACAGCAACATGGCTGTTCTGAACCTTCAGGAAGGGATTAACCTCTGCGTTCTCCACCTTTCTTGAGCACAAAATGGCATGGCTATTATTATTATTAAATAAATACGACTTTATTTACTTTTTGAGAAATTTATTTGAAAAAGTAGTATGACAGAGGTGAAGTGAATGACGAAGGGCCAGTGAAGCGCTCAGCAGTGATCAGTTCCTGTATCTGATTTCCTGTGTGACAGGAAATGATGGTTCAGTGTTCAGTGGGATTTCATAGCTTTTTTCCAACACAATGAGAAAACCCAAGGCATTCTTGCACGTATTGCTCATCAGAATAAATCTGAGTGGAAACAATGATAAAATGTTCTCTAAAGGGGAAATATTTTCTTCTACACACTGATAACGGGTTCCTGCGATAACGGAGGATTAGTTGTTGATAAGGCAGTAACGGTCAGTTCATCTCTGCCGCTCAGGGTTTCAGTGCTCCAATACAAAACTTGTTCATTATCACAGCAGAAGTTCTATTCAGCAAAAAAAAACACTAAACACGGAATTTAGGGACTCGATAAAGTCGTTTTAGTTTGTCAACATCCTGCTGGAGACACCTGCAGCAATTAAAACTGGTGCTGTGTCACGAGGAGACCCATAGATTAAAAAACACAAAAAACAACACACACATACAAGCTTGTTCACTTTAAACGAGTCGATATCTTTGGCCAAAGGAAAGAATGGAATGATGATTTAAGACTTCAGGTGCTTCATCCCCTCATGGCATCCTAGTTACATAAATGTAAACAATGAATAAAAAGTTATTCTTTTCAAAAGTTTTAAAAAGTTATTTTCTTTTCAATTTTGCAAAACTGTAAGGCTCACCTGAATCGTGCTCTATTTCAGAATTCAGCATAAAGGAAAATTATTTTGTTTTTTACACAGTATTCAGTATTTGCTTTACGACTTTCATGATCTGAACTGTTTCTCTTATGCTGCTCAGCAACCATCACACCTCGACAGAGTTCGTTGAGTTTGCTGCTTCTGTCTATTTCCTGATTCGCCTGTTGGTGCCCATCCCTCAGTCCTCAGCTCGTACAGCGTAAGACGCGCTGCTCTGCCTGACCTCGCTCTGCCTGCCTTAATCCTAATCAAGCATGTCTAGACCTCTCATTACCAGCTCATAATCGGGGGTGGGGGGCAGTGACCAGTGGGAGAGTAGGATGGATTACAGGCGGAGGAGAGGGAAGGATGCAGAAAAGATGACCCTGACAGTGACCTGAACATTCATTCCACGGTTTACTCTGGAACACACAATGTGTGTTTATGTGTGTGTGTGTGTGTGTGTGTGTGAGAGAGAGAGAGAAGCCAGATGTAAACACTGGATTAGACAGTGAAAGGGAATCCTCAAGATGCCTTAAGACTCTCCTTATCTAGAAACAAATCTGCTTGTGGAACATTTTCTAGACTGAAATTATATAATGTGGAAAGTTAGAGACTTTAAGAAACAAAGAATATTGCCAGATAAATCTATAATAGATTTAGCTAGTTATGATGTTTTTGTGTCTTATATTTCTATTGTTGCCCAGAGCTGCTGTTACAAAGTTTCTCAGAACCTGATCTGATCCAACTACTACTGATTGACGGGCTCAGTAGGTCAGGATGGGTTTGGATCTGCTATCCTAGCCTAGCCTAAAGAGGTCGAGATGAACAGGTGAATGGAGCCGCTGACCCTTGACTACAAAGCAGCAGTTATCAAATCATCTTTTTCTCATCTTATATATATATTTGTATATATATGTACAGTATATATATTTGTTTGTCCTTGTTGTAGTGTATTTTAATCTCTTAATAATTTCTGTTGTTTCAGCATTGTTTCAATGTCGTTCATGTAATGTAAAGTCTTATAATCATTTTGTTGTAAAGCACTTTGAGCTGCATGTGTGTATGAAACATGCTAAACAAATAAAGTTTTATTGTTATTATTATTATTAGTAGCAGTAGTATCTAATTGATTCTAGTGATAGCAGATGTGTGAATGGAGGCTTTTAATTTCAAATGCACACAGGAAGCGTCATCAAAAATACTTCAATCAGTCAGAGGAAATGAAAAATGAAAGACATATGAATTGTTTTTAATGTCACTCTTTAGTTTGTCCTGTGACTGATCCCAGTAACTTCATGTTTGTTTGCAAACTGAACTACAAGGAGCTGATCTCACTTTGTATTGGATGATTTACATGATTGGAGACATGGTAAGATGATGAGCTGCTATTTAAAAAGAGAAGTAGCACAATAAAAGCATCAATTTTATCCCTTTAAAATGAAGAATGGGGTGTGCCCCCCCACATACACACACACACACACACACACACAGGTGCCTGTTGGCTCCAGAGTCATTAGTATTATCTGATACTCAACCTTTACACAGTAATAATTAAAACACTCCAACAGACGGGGTTATCACAGTCGCCTGTGGCAGATCACTTCACACGGAGAACATGACATTTTTAATGAATCCGTTTGGGTTTAAATAAAAAGGTGTTAAAATTACAGAGAAATTCCATTGATGTGAGTGGATTTACCACCATGAGCACAATCCCATTACCACACAGGTACTCAGGCTTCGGTAAGCCGACCCAGCTGAGTGTGATGTGCTGTGATGACGGGAACGTGCGTGGATGTGATGAGCGGCAGGAAGTGTGAGCTGATGATGAGATGGCCGTCGCTGGTCGATGCTAAAGGAGACTACAATGGTGAAGTGATGTACTGGGTATTTAACTGTGTGTGTGTGTGTGTGTGTGTGTGTGTGTGTGTGTGTGTGTGTGTGTGTGTGTGTGTGTGTGTGTGTGTGTGTGTGTGTGTGTGTGTGTGTGTGTGTGTGTGTGTGTGTGTGTGTGTGTTTGCGCATGATCCCATGACATCACTTTCAAGTGATCAGGTGTGGAGGTGTGATTCCATTAAATATTGACCACATGGCAGGTTTTCTGTCAAGACTCTCTCTCTCTCTCTCTCTCACACACACACACACACACCTATCATGGATGATCAAAAGGAATGTGCCTGCATACAGTGTATTTATCTCCCAGATGACTGCAGCCTGTTTCTCAGCCTCTGAAACATGAATGTTTCCTGTGTTGGGGCTCGTCCTCTGCGAGTCGTCCTCTGCGAGTCGTCCTCTGCGAGTCGTCCTCTGCGAGTCGTCCTCTGTCAGTTGTCCTCTGTTTCCACCCCTTCAATCTCTTGTCCGTTTTCTGGCTTCTTCTCTCTTAATCTCCCAATCTCCCTTCCGTCACCACTCTACTCTCCTTCTTCACTCATATTTTGGATTCCTCGCTCTCAAACACACGTTTTTTCTCATTTTGTTCAAATCTCAAAAAACAAGAAATTCCTGTCAGGCCTGATTTAAATAAAGAAGGGTTTAACAAAGGCGCGAATTGGCTGCCTGGCTTGGATTCAGTGAGCTAAGGTCTCGTCCACATGTATCAATCAACAATATGTTCTTCTTTGACACCATACGAATATTTGCATCCAAATGGATCCATTGTGAGTGACTCGCCACGCTGTAGTTCATACTCCAGGCCTACAGGTGGTGCTTCAAATTTCCCAAAAATGGAGAAGAAGAGACGGTCAGGTTGTACTTCCACATCTGCCAAGGCAAATAGAACTGTCCAAACTGTGGACAGTTCTATTGTCACAGTGTTCCTCGTTTTCTTCTCTCCTTGAGTTGATTTGGAACTCCCTCCACCCCCACACCATCGCCCCACCATTAACCCTGTTCTGCAACGACGTCCTGTGATCCCAGGAATGTTTATCACTGAATTCCTATAAGAGCCTCATTGTGTGCTGGGCGATGATATGTTCTGTTTCCCGTCATTCGTCATTAACATTCTCGGCATTGATGCCGACCTGAATGTCGATTCTCTTCTCATGGAAACGGAGGGCCGGTGTTCTTATCTCTGACACCCGATGATGTCTGTTTCATGTTGTTGTTGTTGAGATGCAGGATCGAGTCTGTCCACCTGAACTCACAACATTCCCTTTCTTCTGAGGCAGGCCACAGATAACACTATAGGGCAATCTGGAAATCACACACACACACACACCCCACCCTCGAATTCCCCTGGGCTGTAATTGAGAGCAGGGAGGCCCCCAACAGATAAACAAGACCTATTGATTCAGTGTAATTTGACTCAGTCGGTGCTATAATGACATTATAGGACAGGACCAGTGTGTGTGTGTGTGTATGTGTAAGTGTGTTTAAGTGTGTGAGTGGGTGTGTGTGTGTGCACGCAGCACTTGCTATGGTGAATGATGACACATTAGTCAGCGGTGCCAGGGGAATTTAGCTGATTGGAAAGTGATATGAAAGAGGGCGAGTGCAGAGAGAAAGAAAGAGAAAGTGAGAGAGGAGGCGACTGTGTGTGCGTGTGTGTGCGTGTGTGTGTGTGTGTGTATGTGTATGAGAAGCACTGAGAAAGGAGAGGAGTTAAACTGTGCTGCTCACTGCCTGTGTGTGTGTGTGTGTGTGTCAGCGCACACCACCATAAATACCGTCTGTCTGTGTAAAACATCCCAGGCGATCAATGAGCCATCAGAATGATGTTTTACGTGAAAATCAAAAAGGAGGGATGGCAGGAGGGAGATAATCGGGCGGCTCAGTGGCGCGCAAACAGATAAAGTCTGAATTCCAATCATTCCCTCAATCATCCCAGGGTTTGACTGCAGATCTGGAAATGCTAATCAGCCGTCTGTTGATCAGCAGATCCCGGCTGTGGCTTCACAAATAGACGGCTGGAACTTCATTCTGGTGCTTTGTGACATCAGACTTACAGAGGCCAAAGACATTCCAGCAAAGATCTTCAAGGGACACGTTGCTGCTTTCCAACTAGAGACGTCTGTGCCAGTGAGGAGTGTTTGATTTCCCTCCATCTCACACACACAGACACACACCGCGATGATGACGTACAACATACGTACTGCTTCCCTATTATCTTTGAAAATATCCTGCTTCGTCTTCTCCTTCATTATCTCAGTTTGTTTTTATAAATCTTTGCATAGAACCTGATGTACGCCACCTTTGGGTGAAAGCCATATGTTCTCATGCTACTTTTAAAGATCATTGCACATAGTAGAGTTACTATGGCAATGAAATGCAGTTTAGCATCAAGTGCAATTGTGTTCCGAGACTAAAAGAAAAGAACGATGAAGAGAAAATGGAAAATAAACTGTGCAGTAGAGTGAGGAACTAGAATTTGAATGCAGAAATATGATACTGATAGTATGACAGGGGAAGTGTAGCGTTTATTCACAACACAGTCTGAAGTCTTGGATTATTATTATTTTTTACACAATGGGGAAAATGCAGTTGTTTAGAATGGAAGACTGTCATGTGCTTTTTATGAGCAGTGCTGTCAGACTGAACAATCACCAGTTCGTCAGGTTCTGTTCTTGGCTGGAGAATCTTCTGCAGCAACGCATCAGTAATGGCGCTCTGCATTCACGTTAATTCACGTCGATATGAAGGATAAATGTGATAAAACACATTTATCGTGTGAAAACCACATCAGTCAAAACACTTCATAGAAAACAAAAGTTGTGATCCAAAAGGTTTGCATGTGGAAGACTGGTGAACAGCTGCACAATGTGGCTCACGTCCTTTGATTCAAGTATGACAGTGAAACTGATATGAATGAGATACAATTACAAACGTTGGCTGAGATCCGGGCTTTGTTCTACCACGTGTATGTGTAAAGGATCATTGCTGAGAAAACACTAGACAGGAACGGTGGAGACATTCAACAGTGTAATGGTATCACTTAGACAATTGACCCTTATTACCTCCACCAACGTCTCTTACACACACACACACACACACGCTCAGATTCCCTCGTCACACAGACGATCTGCTGTCATTTCCACTGGCTCTCCGTCAGCTGACACACTCAGACGTTGCTAATGGACGTCGGATGACTGTGACTCAGAGGACAGGTAACGAGGGGGACAGAGAGAGGAGCACAGAAAAGGACAGACGGACGGAAGGACGGACAAACGGAAGGATCGATGGATGGATCGATCGATGGATGTGTTTCAACTGTGCGTACAGCTGCTTTACGCTCCATGTTGTGTATTTCCCTTCTATCTGTGAAGATGACATATAATTCTTCTGCTTTTCAGTACATTTGAATATTACCGGAACAAATGAAAATTACATGTAGAGCGTGCACGCACACACACACACACACACACACACACACAAACACGTTTGGCTCAATCCCAGTCTACAGACATTACAATACAGTAAAGCACCGACGTTTGAGTCTCACACGAGCAGCCATTAGCACAGAATTAGGTCAACACTTCTCCACACACCCCTCTCTTTTTTCTGTCTTTGCTGATTACGAACTCATTTGCCTCGTCTGGCTCTGTGCTTGTCAATCCTTTTGACTATAATTTATATAATCAGCAGCCCGTAGTGTGGCTCTGCCATCCCCCAAAAGATAATTGTGCAACACACACTGAGCCCGATGGGGAGATTAAACCCTGTCTTTAGTTTGTAAGGTGCACAGTCTAAATTTAGTATAATGGTCAGGAACCAGACATTTTGTTTTTGTTCGACATTTGTATTGATGTGTGGTTTTGTTTCCGCTGCCGACGTTCTCGTCTGAGGGATGAAGGAATGAATGATTCCATGGGGTGCGTTGAAGCTCATGTATGTGCGGCGCTCAGTTTCAAAATGAGCTGAAGGAGACAGGCGGAGCCGTGGCGCAGCCATCTTGCCATCCCTGGATCGCTCTTCTCTTTTCAGTCTCATCCTCAGGCACGCAGCCCCCCCTCCCCCCG
>CAAKHB010000629.1:39520-45936 GCA_901007665.1 Aeoliscus strigatus
AGAAACTGTTGTCATGGCAATAAGGTCAGCAGCATGTTCATATGTCAGAAGGGATTTATACTGGGCTGACACCATTTCCAGTGCTGCATGTGCCAGGCGTGTGTGTGTGTGTGTTAAGCTGAGTCTGGTCATTTCTTAGTTGGTCAATTCACATTTAGGTCAAATTTCCCTTAAATGTTGGCAAATTTCAAAATAAAGTTGTCTGACAACAACAGGAAATGATGAGGAAAGATCTAACTTTTCAGCGTGTCTGTTTGCACCTTCTCTCCTGTTCGCATCGCTGGGATTTCCCTTTTTTTCTGACTATAAAACATTTGACGGTGGAGAAAGGGGAAGTGAAAGAAGAGGAAAGAGAAAGTAATGTGCACCAATGTGTTCGCATTTGTGCTTCGACAGAAACATTCAGGTTGTACTGTACCTGGAAAGTCCCAAAGATCCCTCCTGGAGTTACTCATCGACTTTACGGTCACAACTGATCTGTGGGAACCTGAAATTCCTCTGAGAAAAAAGAATCAATCATCCATCTAAATGATTAATGTTGTTCGTGTGTTGAAGCTGTAACATGAGCTGAACTTTGAGGGCACCGACGTACCTCCTCTCACCACAGCTCTGACGCCCTTTGACCTCCAACCACTGAAGCTGCTCAAAGACATGATTATGTTTTTCTGCTCTGTCTTTGTCCGGCGTGGACATCTGTCAGCCCTGACACACAGCCATATGCTTTCTGTTGTTCCACTACATGACTAAGGTTTAAAGGAGACTCTGACCACTGCTGATGGTGGGGGGTTTAATTAAAAGACCTAGTTATAATCTGGAATATACGTTTGAAATATGGTGAGTTAATCCTCTGAGCATGACATGGGTCATGTTTGTTTATTATACCGAAACAGCACAAACAAGTGATGATCAGCTTTGGGTAATAATCCTCAGTCTCTTCTCTGTCTCATCTTGTCACTTTCTTAACGCCCCCCCCACCAACAAACACACACACACACACACCACCACCATCAACACCCCACCACCCCTCCACTGCCTTTTGTCGCCCTTCCAGTCAACTTGTGATGCTCATCCATAGGGTGATTAGTCACAATAGGGTTTTTTGGTAGACAGAGCTCAACCAGAAAACATCCAGGAGTCCAACTCAAAGCTGCATTGACTAAGGTGTGTGTGTGTGTGTGTGTGTGTGTGTGTGTGTGTGTGTGTGTGTGCGTGCATGCGTGCATGCGTGTGTGTGTGTGTGTGACCTCAGGTGAGAACCTACAGAGGCACCTCGTGGTGGAAGTTATGAGTTAGGAACTTGTTGCACTGACTTGAATACTGGTCAGTGGGACAGGCAAGGTCAGGCACCTTTATTTGTATAGCACCATTCATACACGTGGCAATTCAGAGTACTTTACAGATGACATTAAAAACATAAACGAAAGAAAAAGCAATAAAGTAAAAAGACACTAACTGAAGAGAATAAAACGCATAAATAGATGTTAATTAAAACATATAATCCAACAACATATAACCATAACAGATAAAAGAGGAGAAAAAAAGCTCAAGTGAAGTGCAGGTTATTGATCCAGGCCCCTGTCTTCATCAAATGATACACTGAATCTAAGTAAATGCTGCAGCAAATCGTAAAGACTGGATGTCCACTTTAATTCCTTGAACCAGTATCATGACATGCAGCTGATGGTTTGTTTGGTGTTCTTTCTTTCTTTCGTTCTTTCTTTCTTTTTTGACTGGCGACTTCTGGAAACAAGAAAAACTGAAACCGAAGGATGTTCCTTCAGTTTCATTCTCTGGGTTTTTGCTAAAACTCTAGTCATAGTTAGCTGACTTCTTCTAAAGAAGAATCCGTGACGTCACCACTCGTCGACGACTGTGGCCTGGATGAACAATCGAACATCCAACACGTGTCTCATCAACCCGCTGGGCGTGAAGTCAAAGTCACACTTCATCAGCATCAAAGCGTCTTTTCAACAGAGAGACAACGTTAATGATTTTAGTCTTTGAATGAAACAGTGATGACATCGTGTCACAGCCTTCGCTGGCCGCATTGTTTCGTTCCAACAGATGATCGTCTCTGTCGTCAGGGCAACTAAAAGATGAATTGTCCAAACCGCAGTGGATTCGGCCTCAGGCCTGGTCTCCTGATATTGTGAGAAGTCAGACTGTTTGGAAGGTAACTTGTCCTAGTACTTTCAGCCCCCACCTCCACCCAAATTGTGCGTGTGTGTGTGTGTGTGTGTCTGTGTGTGTGAGTGTGTGTGCGTGTGTGTGAGGTGATCGCTCAGCAACAACCAACACTATCGCCATCATTCCACCTCTTTTCACTTTCTCATTAAGCCCCCATCACACACACACACACACACACACACACACACACACACACACTTCCTTGCATTCCAATCCTTCTACATGAACTCTGCCACAGCTGATGCTTTCCCTTCTTTGTGTTTGCGGATGCATGTCTCCACGAGTGAAGGATTGCTACTCTGCCCCCCACCCCATGCCCATCCCATGACAATGCTTCCCTTATATGCACATAACACATGTGCAAACACACACACACACATTTTGCACGTAGCCATGGGTCGACTGGACTGATGAAGAGACGATGAGCCTGCGTCTCGTCACGGCCCTCGACACTGTCGTCATTACCAGTGCACATGGACGAGGGCTGTGTGTGTGTGGCGGGGCAGGAGGGGGTACATGGAAGAAGAAAGACACACTTGATGTCGTTCCATCTGTAAAAGTTAACCATGATGGTCTCACACCCCCCCACCCTCTGGGGCTGTGTTACCTCAGGCAGGCTGAACAAGCCCATTCACAGGAGAAGATGGCTTGAGGAGACGGGAGCGTGTGTGCCAGGCATTCCACAGCACACAGTGGACACATTATTATGACATTTACAAGGCCGGCTACATGGATACAGCGTGATATGTGTGTGAGAAAGGTCGTCCCCTCGGCGCAAAGAAATGAACAGTCAGACACAGGAAACTAGGAAAAAAAACTGATGTGACATAAACGGTCAGAGTTGGGTTTATTTTTAAATCATAGTAAGAAATGCCAAGACACTTCTTCAAACCCTCAAAGGTTGATAACAACAGCATCATGACAGTGCTGCTCCAAGTGGATGTCATCAGTCCATTAAATCATTTTTATTACACACAATCTGTAGGTAGAATGGACACGCACACACACACACACACACACTCAAAATCCATTTTGAGAAATCATGATTCATGATTTAACAGTCCTACAGTTGATGTCTGGTTGTTTTAGGGACAAAAAATCTCACTGCTCACTTTGGTTGTCATGGTTACAGTGTGGATCCACAGGGGATGGGCCTGGGTCTATGACACACAGGTGGACACGAGTGACGAAAAATACAACTGACCTCCTTCTTATCCAGACTGTGCAACTTTACATTGTCTTTCCAACAAACGTTGTGTTGTAGGTTTTTTATTTTTATTCAACCTTTAACCAGACTTCCTCCCATTGAGATCAAAGATCTCTTTTTCAACAGAGACCTGTCCAAATAACAAATGAATTTACACAGTGAGTACGAAGATCAATTCAAATATTCACGCTCATATAGCCGTACTATTGGATTTATTGTGACATAAACACGTGCAGGCTTTGAAGTTTGAGCTCCAACTGCAAATTATCAAAATATCAAAAAGTCCTGAGAACGGACACTGTAGGGTCTGTTATTCAAGATTAAAAGAGATGATGAATAAGACTCATCTCAAGAGTCATCTCAACAACAGCCTTGTAAATCAAGACATACCAATGGCTGAGGATATGAAGACGGACAATTTACTTTAATGGATGAGAATTGACCGCAAACAAAACATAAATAGATAAATGACAACGCTGTCTTATATTCAAGAAAGAAATATGTGTATGTTTGGTCCTGAATAGCCCGTAGGGTGTGAATGTGAGTGTGAATCGTTGTCCGTTCGCCCGTTGACAGCTGGCATCTAATAGAATTCGATGTTTGGACACATTCTAGATTGTTAAAGTCATGTTTTGCACACGTATATCGTATGTGCTATTATTGTTTTTTGCACTTTTATTAACTTATACGACCAATGTGTGTGTGTTTGTGTGTGTGTGTACGCGTTGAACATGTGAACGCTGACGCACATTCCCATATTTCCAAGTCGTGTTAAATCAATTAGGCTGATTGTCGGCAGCAAAGATCAATTTGTGACATGGAACACTGGGCGTCTTATTCCCCCATAAGTTTGGAGACTTTAACAGCTGATGTGAGGAATGTGTGTGTGTGGGGGGAGGAAACGATCAGGTGGAATGTGCATGATCATCACACTGACATCATTTCTGCTGGTATGTTGTTGACAAGTGGAAGTGAACAACCAAACCAGTCATGGAGCCATGAGGAGACAGCGTGACGTTCTGTTCGGTGTGATACTGATCTGGGTTTCAGAAGAACATTGACCAACATTCATTCATTCATTGACCGACCCTCATTCACCGTCCTATGAGCTGCTGGAGGGACAGATGGAGACGCCACAACGACGTGAAACTTTGAACGCATCGTTTCCTGTTCCTGTGTCACACATTTGTCAGAGTGACACTGACAGTTTCAATATTTCAGACCAGATGAATCATGGAAGTTTCTAAATATGAAACTGATGCATATGACACTCCCCTCTGTGATGACTGCCTCTGTGCATGTTTGGTGACATAGTGAAACCTCTGAATGCCCCTTGTCTTTTCTTCATGTCATGAATGAGCAAAGAGTTTTATCTGCAAAGTTTAAGATCCACTGAAGTGTTTTTATGTACATAAAATCAGTTAGACAGCTTCAGCTCCTTCCAAAGAGCAGAAAAGTGGACCACATCAGTCCAGTTCTGACGTGGTTACACCGGCTGCCTGTCTGTCAGAGGATAGACTTTAACGTTGTACTGCCGGTCTGTAAAGCTCTGATTGGTTTGGGAGCAAAATACATCAGTGACCTCCTGACCCAGTGTGTACCTACCAGAACGCTCAGGTCATCTGGATCTGGTCTTTTATCAGTTCCCAGGGTCAGAACGAGGCATGGAGAAGCTGCGTTCAGCTTCTATGCTCCATATGTTTGGAACAAACTCCTGGAAAGCCTCAGATCAGCTGAAACACTCAGTTGATTTAAATCCAGGTTAAAGAGCTGTATTTACATAGATTGTATTCAAAAGTACTATACTGCAGCACCTCTTTTAATACATAATGTTCTCTTATTTGTTTTAATCATTTCAATTGTTATTGTCTTTTATTAGTTTAATTTCAATCAAAATTGGTTAAAACAGGCGTTCCCCTCCCTTACTGTGGGAAAACTCCCAAAGTTTTCCTAAACTGGATACTAAATCAACCTAATACATTGCTTGTCCTTTGAATGATTTTAAAGCTTTTTTTCTCTCTTTTTCTATGTAAAGCACATTGAGTTGTCACTGTGTGTGAAATGCGTTATTCAAATAAAGCTGCCTTGACTGGCCACAGATACCGAAAACAACAGAAAAAAAATCAGTTAAAGTATAACACATCTCCTGATACAATTAGTGTAAAAACAAACATTCATTATTGTTATTATACACAAAAATGGGTGGATTGAATCCCCTCATCACTGGGGTCTCTTTCACTGAGCGGGTTGTTGGGTCTGATTGGTCCGAGACGTGTGGCTTAGCCCCTGCACCCAGCGCTGATTGGTTTAGACGCCCCCAGCCCCGCCCCTGGGCGTGGCCTCGGACCTGTTGGCTGTTGAAGCGTTGCGTTCAGTCGCTGCTGACTTTAGAGGGTTTCTCTCCTCCAGCCCCGCAGCATCTCCAGCCGCCGACCAGGGACCATAGCTGCCGTGTGAAGAAGACACACTCCGTCTTTTTATCGCCTCATCGGATACACTACTCGCCCTGGGGGTTGGATTAACTTGAGCACCACTCTTTTTTCATTTTTTCTTTTTACTTTGCTTTTCCAAGGCACCGCCCGAACGCAATGGGATCCCAGTCATCCAAAGGAGAAGTGGCCGCGGAGGCGAACGCAGCCGCCGCCGATGCTGCAGCTGTCAAAACCAACGGACAGGTACACCACCTGCAGCCTCACCTTCACCCACGACACACGCACACGCACACTGGAAGTGATACAAGTTCACGTTATCACGCAAAACTTACCACATTTAGTCGAATCGCCTCCTCAGACGTTTGGGGACGCGTCCGGTGGAGCATCCTGTCTGGATGTTTGACCTCCGGACCTGTCTTCTCTTGCTCGTCGCATTAAAATGCAATTTCTTTGGACTTTCACGTGTTGTCAATGAAAACGGCATCACATTTGACGGTGGCATAAGGGAGGGTGTGTGTGTGTGTGTGTGTGTGTGTGTGTGTGTGTGTGTGTGTGTGTGTGTGTGTGTGTGCGTGTGTGTGTGTGTGTGT